>JAZFAU010001134.1:0-22186 GCA_037178615.1 Dione vanillae
AAAAGCCAAATTCTGTCAGATCCCAAACTGATCACAATAGCAATAGAAATTGATATGCTATTTTTTATATTGTTGTACAATATAAAAAATAGCATATCAATTTCTTCGTAACTTGTAATTCCACAAATACTTACTATGAAAAGGTTTGCTCTTCACCTTTTAGATAGCCCCAAGGCAGAACTCTGTATATGACAATTGAAACATCCAAAATGTTTGAGATTGAATGAAACCCTATTTGAATCTTAATGTAACATCTGAGTAAATACTGAGAAGGTCTTTGTTCGCTTTATACTACAAGAGATTTTTAAAACGAAAATTTGAATTAAATCAATATTTACTTGTGTAGCAGTTAGTAGTAATGTTAAATGATGTAAGGAATTTATAATAATTTAGATGTGTTAATTAGCAAAACTTTAATAAATATAAACGTTTGCATATAGTAAAATATAAAATAAAAAAATTATTACTAATATTATAAATGGGAAAGTTGTTTGCAATCTTGTGAAATGGTTTTTTTGTGAAGGTAGTTAGGAGTAATATAGAGTACTTACCAAGTATCAAATTCCCTACAAAAAAGAACAATTTCATATAATTAACGATTAATTCATGACTGTACCCATTGATAGACTCACTAGGTTTTTAAAACGCGTCTAATTGTATATTACAGCAAAAAATAATATAAAAATATCTGAATTGGGAATATCAATGATATTAAATGAATAGATATGCTAATAATTTAAAATACTAAATGTAGTACATTTATTTTATAAATTTTATTTTAGGTTGGATGAAAATAGTGGATTGAAATGCAGATTTTTTACAATAAAGAATATTTATATGTTATTAAATAATTATTTTAGTTTAAACTTAAGCTTTAAAGCCACATTAAAGTCATTCAATTCATTTCTTTACGCCTCCACAGCAACGTGAGGTGACAGTACTCACCGATTGAGCGGTTTTAACACGAGGTTACTATGAGCTAGGCAATTCGTATTTGTTTTAAGTTTAAAAACATTATAGAATATAAATTCTAGACTAATGAAGGTTATAATATTAAAAAAATATACAGAACAATCGTGGCGCACAGGCGTAAGCGCCTGTAAACGCGATGGTTTGAGAATTGGATTTTTTAATGATGAATTTTTTATTTTCCATTTTCTTCGATCTGGAAACTAGTTAAAGCGTGGCGTTGAGTTCCACCACTCAACACGCAAGCTTCGAAAATGGCGAAAAGCGGGGACGAAGAAAGCAGAGACTAAGCAACGGAGTGTCTTAACACTAGGTTCTTATGTTTCCTGCAGTTCCCTCTACCTACCCTGAAATATGCGGGATAAAGTTTGAAGCTAAAAAAATACGTATACATGGTTTCACAATCTTTCAGAATTCTTCACTCATTTCTGAAATGTATAATACAATGATTTATTAGGAAATCATTAAATATAATGTAATAAGATACAACATATGTAAATATTGTATACGTAAATAATTAAAAAATACTTTAAATATTGGAAAGAATTCCAGAAAAAATTGAAGAAGAATCGAATAAACTAGTAGTAATATACGTAAGTTCAATACTGGTGTCAGTGGTGAGGTTGTTATACTAGAAGTTATAACCGGTACTAAAGCTTTACTTATTGATTTAAGTGGAGGAAACTTTAGACCACCGCAATTCCCATGAAAGTAGTCTGTTTTAATTCTCCAAGCCTGTAAAACTAGTTACATCATATTGTAGACAATATTCATTTGTGGCTGCAATTGAATCTGCGTTTTCATAGGAAATCTAATAAGTTACTTGGACCGCGGGAGGCACTTTGTCTTGGTCGTCATAGTGGATTTCTCAATTTTCTGTTTATAGTGTTTCTCGGAACTGTGAAAATTTAAGCTGTTATTTTTTTAGCTTCACGCTTTATCACCGCACATTGCAGGGTAGGCAGAGGGAACTGCAGGAACCCTATGAACCTATTGTTAACACACTCCGTAGCTTAGTCCCTGCCTTATCCGTTCTCCGCTCTCCACCTTTAAAAAATAAAATATGTTATCCAAAAATATACCCAACATTTATATGCAAGGTGAAAAAATAATTATATGCACATTTTAAATAAAAAATAAGCACTCATTACTATTAATGTACTAGACAGACTACTACTACTAAAATCACATCTGGCTCCGACATGATGTTATAAAAGAATTAATTTACAAACATTATTCCACAATCCTAAAGCTTTTGTTGAGATAATTTTTTAATTATTATCTGAAAGTAGGTAAGGTAAGATTTTAAATTCAAGTATAGATTGAAGTAGTAATTGAAATATAGTTTTCTGTCATTTTCTTTTTTTAGCTTCACGCTTTATCCCGCACATGGCAGGGTAGGCAGAGGGAACCGCAGGAACCGTGAAACCTAGAGTTAAAACACTCCGTTGCTTTGTCCCTGCTTCCTCCATCTCCGCTTTCCGCCTTTTTCGAGGCATTGCGTGTTGAGTGGCGGAACTCAAACCGTCGCGTTTACAGCCAGACGCTTACGCCTCTGCGTCACGACGGTCCTCTGTTCTGTCATTTAATATTATTTATGATTGTAAATTTTAAATAATCACATAAAACGAAACAGTAAATTGTAATAAAAAAAAAACCTATTCTTTCATATTTTCCTCGCAATGTAATGCACATAGCAGCTTGAATGGCGGAACGCAATACTGTAACCAGCCATGAAGTGAAAATAAAAAAGTCGAAAGAACGAACTCACAACCATCGAGTTAGCAAACAGACAACGTGCCACTGCGCCATAACGGCTTCAATTTTATATTTATATATATATATATATATATATATATATATATATATATATATATATATATATATATATATATATATATATATATATATATATATATATATATATATATATATATATATATATATATATATATATATATATATATATATATATATATATATATATATATATATATATATATATATATATATATATATATATATATATATATATATATATATATATATATATATATATATATATATATATATATATATATATATATATATATATATATATATATATATTTAGCTTCACGCTTTATCCCGCACATGGCAGGGTAGGCAGAGGGTACTGCAGGAACCATAAGGACCTAGTGTTAAGACACTCCGTTGCTTAGTCCCCGCTTACTCCGTCCCCACTTTCCGCCGTTTTCGAGGCATTGCGTGGTGAGTGGCGCAACTCAACGCCGCGCTTTGCCTTAGATGCCAGAGCGAAGAAAATGGAAATAGAAAAATCTATCTTCTCCGACTGGGGATCGAACCCAGTAACCGTCGCGTTACAGGCAGACGTTGCGCCTCTGCGCCAAGACGGCAATATATATATATATATATATATATATATATATATATATATATATATATATATATATATATATATATATATATATATATATATATATATATATATATATATATATATATATATATATATATATATATATATATATATATATATATATATATATATATATATATATATATATATATATATATATATATATATATATATATATATATATATATATATATATATATATATATATATATATATATATATATATACATACATACATATATATATATATATATATATATATATATATATATATATATATATATATATATATATATCAAAGGTATATAATTAGGAAACGCCTGTCCATTGCATTGTTACAGTAGATATCCGCCCGTCTCATAGATCACAGGGTACACCGACCATTTGTCAAAGCTCGCATTGGTCTTGTTAAAGATTTTCCTTATTTTCTTTAGAATTGCTGCTTCGGCAGAATTGTCATAAAGAAGACAATAAGGAAATGTTTTTTTACTGAATAACCGTTTTATATTTATGGTACGAATAAATGTAATGTCTGTGTTGTATTTCAGCTTAGTCAAGTTGATATTAGGAAAAATATTTTCAGTTTAAGCATACCCTCGAGTGCTATACGAGTTTAAAGTTATCCATTGTAAAAGAGACGTTTTCTATGTATGGCTATGCTTAGCTATTATTGTGGCTAATTATATTATTAAAAGTAAAACACACCTCAGACCTCACACTTTCGACATCACAACTTTGACCTTATGACCTTACCTGACAACTAATTTGAAAGAAAGGATTTTTGTATTCTGAGCAGACAAACAGAATTATTCAGTGTAACTTATGTCACATTAAATAAGTGAATAATAGATATATATACAATAAGTACATCGCAATAACTGTCACTCTTGAGCACAAGCTCACTAAAAAGGACTTACGAAAGGAGCTTTATATAAAAAATACCAATCTAAACCACTTCAGTGCTTCAATAAAAGTATATAAAAAGAAATGGCGTCAACACAAATTAAAGTTAAAGTAATCTCGCCGAAAATAAAAATAAATTTTCAAGTGAAACTTCAGTGTTGAATAATACATGAGTGAAACTTTCTGGGAATATAGCAAAAATATTACCAAGTTAAATATAAACATAACATGTATAGTGGCGTTTGAGTGAGATGAGCAGTAGCTCGAGAATAATTTAAAATGAAAAGAATTATTTACTGGAACCTCGAAAGGTGGAAAGTGTCTTAACACTAGATTTCTGTTGCTTACGTTTCCCTCTGGCTACCCAGCTATGTACTCAGCTACACTCAATCTACTAAATGTAATTTATATATTTTTTAATATTGCATCACCTGTTGTTTTTAAAAAGCTTATAGGCTTGGTAGGACGCAGTTTCTGCCTGCCAGAATTATCACGAACACTTAGTATAAGACGAGATAGTAATATTAGTATAAGACGAGTTGCCTTAGTTAGTACCCACCATTATTTGCGGTGACAAAGATACATTTAATTATTATACAAAAATTATAGAAAATGGTTTTTTCCAACTATTACTCGTAGAGTAAAATTAAAATGTTACTCATCGGTTTTATTTAAGGAAAAAATTGTATCGATTCTACCAATTGTCTTTAGTATAAAAAGAAAGAAATATTGTCTTCTTAAAAATTTTATAAAAAGCTTTACCACGTGTACCAGTATTTATCTATTATTTTTATAGCTTCACGCTTTATCCCGCACATGGCATCCCGCAATGACACATGGAAATGCAGGAACCATATGAACCTAGTGTTAAGACACTCCGTTGCTTAGTCCCTGCTTTCACCGTCCCCGTTTTCCACCATTTTGGCGGAATTCAACGCCGCGCTTTGCCTAGCTTCCAGAGCGAAGAAAATGGAAATAAAATATCCATCTTCCCCGAGTGGGGATCGAACCCACAAACCGTCGCGTTTACAGGCAGACGCTTACGCCTCTGCGCCAGGACGGTCCTCTCATTTATATATTTGCAATACTCAAAACTTAGCTTCTTTCACCCTCTAACCTCAAAACTGTAGTGCTTAAACACTAAGTTGTACCTATTTCTTTTATTGTCATTCCCTAATATTCAGCGTTAACTACAGAAATTATGACAACTAAATAAAAACAAACAACTAAAACGGTATCAATTGAAACAAAAATAATGTACGAACAGAATAAGCAACCGGGTCAGGCGGAAACTTGCATCGGACAAAAGCGATGTCACTTCACTTAATGTATTGCTGTTCTTTTAGCTCACCTAACGCCCGTACTATAGGCTCTTAGTACTTATTATAAATTAATAAATGAATTTCAAGCTCATTAGTTCAAAGACACAATATGGTCCATAGCACAGTATCTTTTTGTACATATAATTATGCAATAGTCGTGGGTTCGATCCCAAACATGAAATGAATTATTTGAATTTCCTGAATAAATAGTAAAGCTGATGAGATTTGCAACATGGTTTCTAATTTGTTATAGCATATTATAGATAATTTTAAGTTTTCGGTCAAGATGTATCTCGAGAGGAAAAAGTGAAACCCTTTTAGAATCAGTCTGTTATTCATCTATCCGTGTCCGTGTGCTAAATCTGTACTTACTTAAAATAAAGAAAAATTTATTTAATGCCGATGTCAATGCTGTCAAAAGGTACGAGGGCTTTTGTAAAACTTATATGAAATTCCGTTGATCTAGAATTATTAAACTTGACAAGGAATTCGAAATTTCATGTTAATTGTATATAATTGGTGATATGCCAAAAATAACATATGTTTCATTAAAAGTTACTTTAGAAATATTTTGTAAGAAAATTTATTTAACTTTATTACACAAAATTATAACATAAAAAATTACAGAAGAAGAACAACGCATTACATATTAGTAATTGGGTAGAAAACCAAGTGTTTTGACAATCCAACAGTCGACCTATATATAAATAAAAAAAGGTGCAAAGTTATAAAAACAATATTTCGAGAACTTTTAGTAATATCTATCCAAACAACTTAATTTTAGGTTTACGAGCGAATCTGGCGGGTGAGCGGACGGCTTAAGACTAATTATTGCTTGAAAGCTCAGCTATTACCCATTAGAGCGTATTGTTTATTTCTAAGTACATCGCGCAGCGGAATATACTCTTTATTACACTCGAGTGACAACAATGTTTCATTTCATTGACAAATAAACTTTACAATTTCTATTCAAGAAATAATGATTATTGTTATAGTAGCAGTTGTGTAATATGTATTGCATATTAATTAGTGCTTCTGGGATATGGAAATCAATTTTTTATTTTAGCTTCACGCTCTATCCTGTATATTGCAGGGTAGGCAGAGAGAACTGCAGGAACCATATGAACCTAGTGTTAAGACACTCCGTTGCTTAGTCCCTGCTTTCTCTGTCCGCACTTTCCGCCTTTTAAGGCATTGTGTGTTGAGTGGCGTAACTCAACGCCGCGCTTTGCCTAATTTCCAGAGCGAAAAAATGTAAATAGAAAAATCCATACTCTCCGAGTGGGAATCGAACTCTCAAACCGTCGTGTTTACAGATAAAACTTAATCACAAAATGTATCATTTTGTGACTGAATATTTGACTTAAAGCCTACTTACTTTTCCGAACATCGAATTATCAATTCATATTTTTGTTGAGAAAGAAAAATATGCCTTTGATCGTTCGCCATCCTTTATTACAAGATGCTTTATAATTGGTTTCCATCCCTTCCGGGATAATATCCGAACAAGCCCTAATTATTTCATACGAAATATGTTTACATTTCTTCTATAATAATTTTACTGAAAAATTGTACTAATTAATTGATGGTAGATTTGGTATTTCCTTCTTCTGGTGCTTTTGTATTGTTATACGATTTGCCAAGGTCTATATATAATTATTACACTAAAGGCATTTTTGTATGTGTGTATTTTTCTATTTATCCATAGATCAAGATTTATCTCAGGATTACGTGAAAAAGTATTATGTCAAATTGGAACGTTAATAAAATTTAGTGTACGAGTCCAAATTTCACTTGACTGGTCTTTACTTATTATTTGCAATTTGAGATAATATTCATAGTTTGCCACTTTTAACATGAAAACCTCTTTTGTAAATACTGAAGATAAGTGCATTCATTATTCATTTAATTTTGAAACACTGTGCCACCTAATCAGTGACAGGAATTCAAATTACGCTTAGTCTAACCATATTAGTCTTTAATACAAAAAATGCCATCAGAAATACATTTTTTTGAGCTTCACACTTTTATCCCACACATGGCAGGGTAGGCAGAAGAAACTGCAGGGACCGTGGGAACCTAGAGTTAAGACACTCCGTTTCTTAGTCCCTGCTTTCTCCGTTCCCGCTTTCCACATTTTTCGAGGCATTGCGTGTTGAGTGGCGAAACTCAATGCCGCGCTTTGCCTAGTTTGCCAGAGCGAAGAAAATGGAAATAGAAAATCCAACCTCTCCGACTGGGGATCGAACCCAGAAACTGTCGCGTTACAGGCAGACGTTGCGCCTTTGCGCCACGACGGTCCTCAGATACATAAATAAATATAAATATAAATACAAATAAATACAAATACCTAAATATAAAATTATTAAGAGTTGTCTTTAAATATATGTTACATACATTTTAAAACTGACAAATTACAAGTTTTAACGTGTATGCTTATCTCTTATTGTGAAAAAAGGAAAAGTAACGAAAACAAAACGCTCTATGCGTATTAACTCACTTTTATAAGCCCATAAGCAGTTGTTAAACAAACTAATCTCACGCAAACGGTTGTATTTAACTCGTAAATCGCAGGATTAACTCTGCAATTTTCCTACCTAATTGGTCCTTTACGGTTAATTAGTTGGCACGTAAGTTTGTTAGGATATAGTTATATTTATTTTACTAATGCATGACATTAAATGTCTTTTTGAATGTTATTGGGTTCATGCAATGTGGCAAAGGCAATATAAATTGTTCCGACTGGTATACTGTAACTAGAGAAATTGTATTATTTCTTACAGACTTATTGAAATTGTGTATGAAATGTTTATGGTATACATAAAAGAATTCCAACATAAAATTA
Organism: Dione vanillae; assembly: GCA_037178615.1. NCBI lineage: Eukaryota > Metazoa > Arthropoda > Insecta > Lepidoptera > Nymphalidae > Dione > Dione vanillae. The sequence goes on from JAZFAU010001134.1 coordinate 8,459, forward strand.
TTTTGAATTTCTGTATAAACTATTTATACTATAATAATAGACTCTATAGTTCCTTTTAAAAATTTGTAGCTTGGTACTAGGTAAGCCTTTTTCACTTTGTTCACTGCAGCCTCATCTTAATACACGCGTCTGGTGATCCTCATGCTTTTGATTTGATTTTATTAATATCATCATCATTGTTGTTTGTTCATATATGGCAACCCCGACTAGTTTAGAGTCTTGTGCGAACACCCCGCGCGGTCGGTAACAGTAGTAGTTAATAGTAGTTGTCGAGAAGTAGTAAAAGGGGCACGTGAGACGGCCGACGCGAGCGCACGTCCTTCCTGAATCTAATATTAATTAGCGGTGTGATTTTCCCTCAGCCTTATTTGATTTCCCCTTTGTGTATTCCCTCTTGATATTGAACCTGACAAAGACAAACCTAGAAAAGATAATAGTGCAAGTAACCCTAAGTGAAGAAGACTAATGTGAAATATTCCATGGCGGCCGTGAACAATCAGTGTTTGTGTTGTGAATTATGAAGATAAGGTACTGTACAATTTCTATTATCCTAAAACCGACTATAAGGTAAATAATTAATAAATAACCTCCCCCTCAGCACGCTTCCACAATTGCGGCATAACCCTACCCCCTACAATATACATTTTTTGGTAGCAGAACGCAGTTCATTATATTCATTATATACTATATACAATTGTGTTCTCGACATTCAAGGAATCTTCGCCAATCTTCGTTGTCACACACCTTTCTATTATATATATTTTATTAATCTTTAATTACTTATCTTCTAAAGGTGTTCAAACGGCATGAGTATTTTTTTAGCTTCACGCTTTATCTCGCTCAAAGCAGTATAGGCAGAGGGAACCATAAGAACCACGGGAACCTAGTAAATCAACGCACTCCGATCCCCGCTTCCACATTTTGAAGCATTTACGTTATCTGAAAAAATGGAAATGAAATAGCCCATCCTCACCGTGTGGGAATCAAACCCTCAAACCGTCACGTTTTCAGACAGACGCTGCGCCTCTTTGCCTCGATGATGATTACATGAGTACATTTTTTTTTTTCATTATTACGATAAAATTCCCAGATGTACTTGCCATTATGTATAATCTTTTTTTTGACGCATTTTTCCAATATATTTCGTAATTTACTTTTAGATACACATTAAAGATTGAACTTTATTCATAAAGTTCATTTTATCCCGAAGTAGTTATTTAATGATGGCTATGTTTAAAAGTTTGTAAATTTTCACTTTTTGTCAATTATACATATCCCGGGGCCATTTCATCTCCAGAACTTTCATCAATAACTGTGACAAAATTCAAAAAATATTGTACATTAACGAAACCGTGGATAGTATTACTTTTTATTTCAATAAATGTGCATATAATTTCTCATTTTGAAATGATGAATATTATAAATACATAAATTTTTGTTGTGTTTTTTGACTAACTAAATTATTAATACTCGATTTTCCTAATAAATAAATGTACAAATATCTTCTCTATGCTAAGCATAAGCTGAATAAATTTAATATATAAATATATGTTAAAATAACGATAAAAAAATAAAAATAAAAACTAAAAAACATTAAAATTAAATTAATTATTTACTAATAATTTATTTGCTTATTTGGAAAATTAATAACGTAACAAACACAATGAAAAAATGGAATAGAATCAGGTTCATAGTGGCGCAGTCTGTCTGTAACCCCGATGGTTGTGAGTTCGATGCCTACAGAAGGATATTAAGATTTCAATTTGACCTGAACCTTAAGAAAACATTGACATTAATAAATCAATTTGACTTCATAAATACTCAATGTTCTGTATTTGAATAGAAAGCGGAGAACGGAATGTCTTAACACTGCTTGTTCTTATGCAATTTCGCTACGTACGGGTTACTTGAAATTCCAGCTGGACTCCCACAAATTACTTTTTAAACGTAAAAAGGATAACACAAAAATTTAATCTCTTCTTATGAGTGCGCAGTTTTCTTTTTGATAGACACATTTTCAAGGGGTCCCAAATAACGGGTAAGTAAAGGTCGTGTAACTCTGACATTTAGCTAACAGAATTTAATTAGAAATTGACGAAATTTACATGGCTTACTTTTTTTGTAGTTGTTAGGATTTTTAATTGGAAAAAATCTCTAAAGTGTTTCAACAGGATATTCATTTTATCTTATTTGATTCGATAATTGTGGATCTAATCAGTGAAATTTTTTGAAATGTCACTAACGTATGGTTTAAATAAATTAAGTTACTCCTACTAAGTAGTATAAAACAATATGTTAAAGTAATTACCTCGACATTTTAATAATAATTTTATTATTGAAATATTTGTAGTAATAAAAACAACATTGCTGCCATTTTCGCGTTCAATTTGACATAATAATAAATTCCACGTTTAGACATGTTTGGTATTAGGCTAGAGCACGAGGCAGGCATTGATGACTTATCTTTTATTTATGATACTCACTAGGGCTTTGTTTCGATGTTTTTGCTAAATTATAAGAGAAACAGGGCTAACCTATTAGTATTAAAATGTTACACTTTAAGCATATATATATATATATATATATATATATATATATATATATATATATATATATATATATATATATATATATATATATATATATATATATATATATATATATATATATATATATATATATATATATATATATATATATATATATATATATATATATATATATATATATATATATATATATATATATATATATATATATATATATATATATATATATATATATATTATTTTGGACTAGTCTGCATGACGACTATGTTTTTCTAAATAATAAAATAAAATTACTAAAACTACAATTTTTTCGATGACATCAAATTCTCTGTAGCACCAACGATAGGGTATTTGATATATTCTATTTTCGCAAGCCTCTATCATAAACCTAACATTGAAACCAGGCGAAACCCTGACCGGACCTTAGTCATCTTTCATTTATGAAAACATAAAAAATCTGGGAAAATAACGTAAAATACGCCTCCGAATATATAAACCATCTGCCTCCTCTTATTATTCTGAAAGGACGCACAGATTGTGTAAGAACCTTGAAATATTTTAGGAGAGATATACTGGGATGCAATACTAAACAATATATTTCGACATATACATTGACGCTATGGACACATTTTGTTTATTGTGAAAAAGAGTTTGAATAAAAAATTGTGATTTAATATCTTAAGAAACGTGATGATTGTAGATTCAATCTCTAGAGGAAATTATATATTTTTTAATTAGTTTCTACCCAAAACATAATGTAAATTTGAGATTTTGCAAAAACGAAGAAGAATGACAGAAACAGTTATTTTAAAGTCCTTTAAAAAAGAACATGCTCACATGGTTTGGGCTCGTCGAAAGAGTCAGTGATGAAAAAATGGTAAAAAAGTTATACGAAGCAAAAGTGAGTGGTGAGAGAGATAAGGGGAGACCTCGGTTGACTTTCGGAAACACAATATGGAAGATACTGAAGGAATGTCACGTAAAAAGCATGAAGACTCCCCGGAGATTCCCCTTCATATATACATATGAAGAGGATAATGAGAGTGGACGACGCGAAAGAGGTACGCAGGGACCGCAGCGTTCCGTTCCATTCCGTTCTCTCTGACTTACCCGCTAGAGACAAAGCGTGAATGTATGTGTGTGTGTGTAAGCCTTATGTGAGGATAAATATGTCTAAATCTCTCTCACAATGCTAGTAAAATAGCTATAAATTAAAACAATTATAAAGTAACAATTCAATAGAGATATTTTTTTTTTTATGGGAAGGACAAGGCAAACGAGCGGTCGGGTCACCTGATGGTAAGTGGTCACCGACGCCCACGGCCCTGTGTAATAGCAGAGGTGTTACAAGAGCGTTGCCGGCCTTTAAGGTGGACGTAGACGCGCTTTTTGAAGGCACCCATGTCGTATCGATCAGGAAACACTGCCGCAGGTAGGCTATTCCATATTAGTGTGGTGCGTGGAAAAAAGTTCCTACGGAACCGCACAATAGAAGAGTTCCACGTGTCCAGATGGTGGGGATGATATCTTAATTTGTGTCGTACTGTGCGGTTGGAGAATTCAGCGGTAGGCACCAGATCAAAAAGTTCTCCAGAACACTCCCCATGGTATAAGCGGTAGAGAACGCACAGCGAGGAAACGTCTCTACGCAGCGCCAAAGTGTCTAGCCTTTCACAGATATTTGGGTCCCCAACGATACGAACGGCTCTACGCTGTATGCGATCAAATGGTTCAAGTTGATACTGGGGTGCCCCAGACCAGAGATGTGAACAATACTCCATGTGTGGCCGAACCTGGGCTCTATACAGAGCCAATCGGTGTGCAGGCGTGAAGTACTGTCTCGCTCTTCCGATGACACCCAGTTTCTTCGAGGCCAACTTGGCCTTGCTATCCAAATGATCGCGATACTGACAGTCATTCGAAACGCTGAGCCCCAATATACTGATAGTAGGCGAGGCTTTAAGAGAAGTGTTCTCAAAAACTGGTGACACGACAAAAGGGTTTTTTTAGCGCAAACTTGAGTCTTCTGGGGGTTGAATTGAACAAGATTCTTTTCACCCCATAGTAAGATATCTAATTGAACGACAAAGTAAATACAACTTACTTTATGAAGACATAATAGGATCCCATATGGAATCATACATACGAGATTAATAAGATTTATATTATATGAGCTAGGTATATTAATTATAATTATTGTCTGTCATGCGGTGTTGTGATAGGTTATCAAATATTCACATTTTAAAGTTTAATGAGACCGTAATGTAAAATGGTTATTATTAAGATAATAAAGCGATTGTAATAGATTATTCAATTATCATATATATGTATATGTATATTATATATGTATATGTATATTATATATATGTATATCTCGACGATGTGAGGTCGTTTTTTTATTTTTTTTATAAACTAATATCAAGTGATTTACTCTCGGATGATTTTAGGTACAGAAATCTAACAAGAAATCTCAGTAAATGTAATATGTCATAAAAATTTTAACAAACAAATGTTACCTGTGAAACTTTAAATAAAACTAAAAAATAAAATAAACCGAACAATTTCCAGTTTGCCGCGTTCGAACTGACAGATGCAAATAAAATAACGATTGTGTCACATGTCGCGCGGACATAACCGAATCCGGATAGAACCGGATGAAACTGGATAAAACCGACACACTTTTAGAAGCACTTACCTCTATTGTTTTAACTGGTATCAAATCTATTTCATGTGAAATACTAGAGATACGTTATCACTTATATGTACTTCTAAAATATTTATATGATATAAAAATCTTAATTTTGTTAGCTTTACACTGAGTAACGTATAAAGTTGATAAAGTAAGGGGAACAAAATACTTGGTTCCTATTTTTCCACATAATTTTCGAGTACTTTTTTCTTTTGAATTTGAAGTTTTTTCTATAGAAAATAATTCAATGCTAATAAAATAGCTATAAATTATTCGAGGACCGCCGTGGCGCAAAAAGTAGCGTCTTCCTGTAAACGCGATGATTTCTCGGCTCGATTCTTACTCAAAGAAGATAGATTCGTCATTCTGGTAACTAGGCAAAGAGCGGCGTTGAGTTCCGTCACTCAACACGCACTTCGAAGCTCATGGGTTCTGCGGTTCCGTCCGCCTGCAATGCTATGAGCGGGATAAAGCGTGAAGCTGTTAATTAGACTATCTTATATGATTTAAGTGATTATTAGGTTATAGGAGAACCTAAATATATACAGTAAAGCTTTAGTATTGGATCTATGTGTTCATAGCGACTTTAAATATTTACACACAGAAATAGCTGTAACCACTCCAATTTTCATTTTATACATTATACTTATAATGGCGGAGTATAATGCGGCATTACCCGTATTATTCGGAAAATAAAAAAAAAACTATTAACACTGTTACTTAAAACAAGCGAAATAAAGCAATTTATTGAAAAATTTCTCATTGTACAGGAATCCGACTAAATAAATAAAGAATGTCAGTTCTTCATATCTTGCGATTTATCATATCTAGAGTGACATCGTTCGTGCATATTTTCAGAATTTCCGAGGCAATATTGAAAAATGTTTGCCTTCGGGTCGAGTGATTTGATTTGTGCAACGCCCTAGTTATGTGAATCAGGCGCCTTGTAAATAAATAACGTTGATCAGAATGTGGAACGGCTGAATTGTTTGAATATATATTTTAAACTTCAAATAATTTTGCAAATTTTGCGCTGGTAGTTGATTCGATAACTACTTAGTGGGTATTTAAAATTACTAATTATATATTTTTACTCCCTGTTCTCCATAGACACAAATAATGACTTAACCGTCTAACAATATCTTATATTATAATTTAAAGGAATTTTGAAAAGAAATTTGTGTGTCAAAGGTTATGATAATACACCTTGAGAAAAGTATTCGCTACAGACTTTTAGAAACGTACCATTGTCAAAAATAATTATTGTATAATTTTTTTCTATCATATTTTTTTGAGCTTCACACTATATCTTACAAATGGCAGGGTAGGCAGATGGAACTGCAGAAACTATAGGAACCTGGTATTAAGACACTTCGTTGCTTCGTCCCTGCTTTCCGCCTTTTACGTGACATTGTGTGTTGAGAGGTGAACCTCAATGTCCAGTTGCAAGAGAAAAGAAAATGGAAATAGAAAAATCCATCTTCCCCGAGTGGGAATCAAACCCACAAACTGTCGTGTTTACAGGCAGACGGTGACGATCGATAGTAATGCTTGTGTTCGAAAAATGATCTAAAAATCATCTGATGAAATGTTGTATTCTTATATTTAATAAAATTATTTGAATTACAGTATGAATTTATTTATGTTCTCCAACATGATTATCATACCGTATTGATATACTAGTTATGTCATATAATAACATAGTTAAAAAAGTTTGTCACTGACATAGTTAAAAGCGTTTTACAGACAGACAACAAAATGATCCAAAAACAGTTTTTTTTTTATTGAAATACAAAACCCTATGTAAACTAGTCACGTAGCGGAGTGATTGGAGGTATTTATAAATTTCACGCGCACTCGCTAACGAATGTCGAACATGTCAAATTCTGCCGGCAAATGACCAATATAATACTAATTTACTTTTATGAAACTATAACAGCTTTTTGCTTATTCAATTAATTTGTTTATACATATTATAGGAAAAATTACTAGTTTTATCGATTATTTATTAAACATACATCATTCTCTAAATTACACACAAAAAACAAGGTAGAAATATTAAATTAAAATTTAAAAAGTTGATCATTTCTAAGAGAAATCTCTTCTGTCAACCAGAAGTAGTGGAGTGACAAACAAATAGCAGAAAGAGGCATTGCAAATTTAAGGAAAATAATAGATATATAAACATATTGAAATACATACATAATACACAAACGTACATAAATCAACCAAGTATATACACCTTCAGAAACACAATATTTGGTACTTAAAGTATGAAATGCAGTTTTTTTTTTGTTCATAATACTAACATGTAGATGAAGATATTGGTACTCACGACTATTAAGTGCTTATAATTTTAAATATTGTGCCCGAGGGTAATGTTAGGTAACATTGTTAAAACACTTATAATATTTTTTACTGTAACTATCAAGAATTCTTATATACAAAATAATTATTTTTTAGAAATGTTACAATTTTACATCGAGAAGAGTGTTAAATCCATACATAATATATAAATTGAAATATAATAATAACAGCTGAATTATAAACGTAAAGAAACTTTTCACGAAGTGACTTGAAAATTTAAATTAAAAGCCAAACCGACTCTGTTATTATTCATGCAAATGTTTCAACTTCTAGGAAATTTGTGTGAGGTGAGACGGCGAAGTCACTCCGGAAGGCATTCCATGCGGCTTGAATGGATTATAATGTTATTAGTTGCATCTTTTAGGTGCTTAAATATTTGAAATTGAAATAATGTACTTATTTTTATTATTTTTACAGCATTTTTCCACACTAAAGAACTAAAAATATTTTAATTTTATGAGTTAAGACTCTACTTTCTCCGCTTTCTATTCCAATATATACTTGCATATTAAGCGATGATTCCTTTATCTAACTGTAGCGAAAAAATAAAAATATTTAACTTGCCCAAGTAGTAACAGCAATAACATAAACTGAATCTTTTAATAAACTACAAAAAGAAAATTGTGAAGCTTAACCTCCTATGTAAAAGAATATTTTTTTTTTTTTTTTTTTTTTTTTTAACGCTGGGAAAATGCTTTTACGCAGACCATCCACATGCAGGAAAAGATATCCCACAAACGGATGGTACTGTGGGACTCATCAAAATCGACACTACCCACTAAAACCCAGCGGAAGCCCTCTCCACAAATAAGAGACACTGCAGGATCGCTTGCGCATGCCACTACAGTACCTCAGTGGAAGGCCCACCTATTGTAGGCCACCATCCATCGCCCTCAGGCATCCTCAGGATTTCCCAGGATATCCGCAGCTTCGGTGACTTACAGGAGGAGCTACACCTCCTGTTATAGGTTCTCTAGGGTGAGGGGGGTTGAAGATGCGCAAATTGCCTTCTCCTACCCCCTGGTCTACGGCTGCGGAGCGGATCTGCGTTTTCGCTTAGCTCGCGTGCCCGTTCTGCGGCCTCTTTCAGTGCGATAACTGATTCGCAGAAGGAAACCGCTGCAGACCAGTTCATGTTACTCTCTAGCATGGCCTCCACCATACTAGACAGTGAGAGATCACCATCTACAACAGTCATTAAGGCGTGGCGTTGTGGAGCCCAAGCTGGGCATTCAACCAGAGTGTGATGCGCCGAGTCGACGGAAGCATCACACTCATGGCACACCGGTAACATCTCCCGACGTGCAATCTGATGCAAGTATTTTCCAAAGCAACCATGCCCCGTTAACACTTGCACCAGCCTGAACGTCAGGACACCGAACCCTCTTTTTAACCAGCGCTCCAGGTGCGGACGTACTGCCTCTACTGTCGCTAGCCCTGCCGCCGGTGACCGCAGATCTTCTTTCCATCTCCGGATCAGGGCTTCGTCCGCTCTCCTCCTGATCCGCGTGATAACCTCATTTGATGGTTGCTCACCTCGCGACCGCTCCCTTGCACGGAATGCGTAAACTCTGGCAGCCACTTCCGCTTGCAACTCCCAGGGCGGATCACCGGCCAAGAGTGTAGCTGCTGTCCACGACACAGTACGGTAACCTCGAATAGCCCTCACCGCTATGACCCGCTGCGCTTTTCGCAAAAGAGTCCTGTTGTGAGCGGAGAGAGCATCAGCCCACAGAGGTGCAGCGTAAAGTGCCATAGATCTCAACACGCCAACGTACAACCGTCGACATGAAGAATCCGGCCCCCCGACGTTTGGTAACAATCTACCGAGGGCCCCAGCAGCGTTTACAAGCTTCGGTGCAAGCAGAGCGAAATGCGACTTGAATGACCACCGACCATCCAGCATCAGACCCAGATACTTCATCTGAGCCCGCACCTCCACTTCTTGATCCTGGACGCGCAGAGTAGCCCCATGAGGTGGACCCTTGCGAGGGCCATGAAAAAGGAGGGCCTCAGTTTTAGGCATGGAAACCCTCAGGCCTAGCGCTTTGATGCAATCGACAACAAGGCGAGTGCCGGTTTCAGCTAAGCGTACCGCGTCCTGGTAAGATCGCCCCCGGGCCGTGACGAGAGTGTCATCTGCATAGCAGATAATACCTAACCCAGGAGGAAGACGACACCGCAAGAGCCAATCATAGCCGATGTTCCACAATAACGGACCCAATACAGACCCCTGTGGAACCCCACAACCGACACTTCGTCGACCGACCTGGCCATTACTACCAATCCAAATGACCACTCTGTCTTGAAGGTAGTCATCTAACAGCCGCTGGAGATAGAGAGGCACCCTATGGTATCGGAGAGACTCCCTTATCGTCTCAAACGGCAGACTGTTAAATGCGTTGACAACGTCCAACGAGACGGCAAGCAGAACATTTTTCTCTGTCGTCGCGGCGAACGACTGGGTATTCAGGGCAATCAGGGCATCGATCGTTGATCAACCAGCTCTAAACCCATACTGAGTCTCTGAAAGACCCGGACCTACCTCCTCTAGGTGCCGAATGAGACGAGAGGAGACGATTTTCTCCAAAATTTTGCCCAGCTCGTTCAAAAGCACTATTGGCCGATATGCGGAGAGAGAATCAAGAGGACGACCCTCCTTACGCAGCAAGCACAATCCTCCTTCCTTCCATAATTTCGGAAACTGTCCAGTTACTAGGCACTGATCAAAAAGTTCCCGAAGTTCATCATCTAAGTATTCCAGGGCAATTTTTAAAATTCTACCTGGGATACCATCCGGTCCTGGAGCAGTTTTCTTGCCCTTTAGTCTCCTGAGTGCCAAGTCCATCTCTTCCTCAGTTATGGGTGGAGCTGATAACACATCCTCATGCACCGAGAAAGGAGCCATTCTGGGTGGCATATGCCTAGGTGGATCCGGAAACAAGTTCACTAGAAGGCGGAGGAGAAAATCTGGTGACAAGGTTTCCGTTAGAGGAGCACTTTGCGTGCGAAGTTTTTTCCGCGCAGCAAGATAGGGGCGTCCCCATGGAAACCTGTTAAGGTTTGCCAGTAGTTCCTCATAAGCATCACGTTTCACCAGCCTTATAGCGAGCTGCAAGGCCTTCTTCTTCTCTTTGTAGAAGTTTCTGAGTTGTCTCTCAAGAGCAGGGTCGAGACCATTTCTTCTCCTACATCTTATATATGCTCGTCGGGCTCGAATGCAGATAGCTCGTAGAGCAGCAATCTCTGGCGTCCACCAGTATACTTGTCGACGGGCTGGTTTCCGCCGGACTCTCGGCATTGCAGAATCGCATATTTCCGTCATTTTTGCCTGCATCCGATTAGCCAGTAGTTCCACGTTAGAGTTGTTTGGGTTAGTGTTCGTTATGCTCCCCTGAAAGCACCACTTTGCGACAATCGCAGCTTCTTTGGCACACTCTTTATTAAGCCGGCTGATTGCCCATCTCGGAAATCTTCTAGATGAGCCCCTGTTTTGGGCTACCGATGCTGGTTGAGCAGAAATCTCAAACCTAATGTACAAGGTTTCTGCTTCCTCCTCTACTCTCCAATTATGTAAAAGAATATTTGACTTAACTCTCATTATAAAAATACAAACAATTGTCTTCTGCTTACTTGTTAAATATTGAATGTAATTATTTCATTAGAGATTTAAGCACCTCACTATTTTAGACTGACTAAATTTCCTACAAATAAAGCACAGTTCCTCAAAGTTTAAGCAGTGACACTAACGGAAATTTAAGACACAAATTGCGATTGCAACATTATTTGTTAATGAAACTTTCAATTTAAAGAGCTAATATTGTACAGTTAAGTGTGAAAATAAGAAGAATAGTTAAATATTAATGCCTTCTTTAGTCTCCATAAACACAACTACGAATTCGTTACGTCATATGTGAAGCTAAAAAAAAAAAAAAAAAAAAAAAAAAAAAAAAAAAAAAAAAAAAAAAAAAAATAATCCCCGTCTGCTTTCTAATAATGTGTGTAATAACATAATATATATAAATTTAACACTCAAGATTTTTAATATCAAGAAGGTTGTTTTTACTTATACTACAATTTTGATATTATTCTAATAATCTAATTTATTCTATGTCTTTTGCTACATAAAATGAAAAAAGTAATGACTGCAATCCAAGTTTAAAAACCTCTGCATCCCCACCATCTTAACGATACGAGCTCTTCATAAATTTCAAGTGAAGCATAATAGTTCGCTTGAAATATTATTATTACGATTCAAGACTGCATAAGGTCAGTTCAATTTATTATCTAATGATTTTCAAATGCTTTTAGTAAATGTTTGCTATTAATATTGGCTTCAGATTTTATTTTCTTTGAACTCAGTTCTCTCCTTTTCGCATCTCGAGATATTGCCTATTGGTTGAGCTTAACACCACTCTTTACCTTACGAGAACAGGGATTTTATAATCTAAGTATAAAACACTGTCAAAGAAAACATAATTTAGTATTAAATGTGTCCACGTGCCAATTAATATGGCAGCATAGACAAAGCTAGTATGTTAGTAAATTTTGACTTGACCATTAACATAAGTCGTATATTTATAATTAAAAATGTATTCTTCTCAATCATTTTCATATTATTTTATATATTAACAACTCTATAAAAATATAAAGAAATGTAAAATAATGATGAAAATTCACCGCGGAATAAAAGTCGAATAATATCGTACATAAGACGAGCATCGGTCTGGCTCTAGGTAACTTTAATATCTTCCGACTCCACGAACACACATACGAGTACGTGAAGTCATATGCTTATATAAGTATTGTAATATAAAGTTTGGCTTAAAAAAAAAACTACTATATAGAGTAATCTTATGATCAAAAATTAGTCATTCTTTACGATCACATCAACAACATCGCGTAGAAATATCAAGCTTAAATCAATACTAAATATTTATAACTCGGAGTACAAAGAAAATCGTGTATGTACAACAAAAATAATAATATCAATGTTATTTTCTATATATATACGAGATAGTATAGCTTCGACGCCAAGTTGGCACAAAAAATTATTAAAATTCCAAATTCTAGTGAGACAAATTGCGGTGTTAAGTTCCGCCAAACACTCAATAACCTATATTTTAGCAGAATGTGAGAAATTAAGTGTCTTTATCAAGAGGGAAAAAATGTGAAGCTTTCAAAAAATACTGTAATATTGTACAGGTAATACAAATATCAAAAACTTATATACAGTAAAGTTAGGTTAAGGTCAACAAATAATCTAAGATAATAAAATACAGGCACTATTCGAGGACCATTCCCCACAGAATAAACTACGGAATGTTAGTATGTGAGTATAGTTATGTGGCCAAGTAACACGGCTATGAGAAAGAAAGTAAAATTTTATAACAAGTTTATATATTGTCTCATCTGATGTGTATTTATAATATACTTATACTGTATGTATGCTTGTCATTATTACAACTAAACTTGCTGTTAAGTTAAATCAATTTAAATAAAAAATTGTCCTTGAATGATTTGAAAACACAATTTATGTGAATTATTGTAGATATATACTGTACAAAATCAGTAAAACTATAAAAAAATGTATGGGGCTTTCAGTCTCTCTATTATAGATAAGCTCACTTTTGCCAACAGTATTTAAAATTCTAATTTATGAAAAATATATTTTAAATTTATATATAGTAAACGATGTTTACTGATATCATTAACCGATGTTTTTAACAAATATTGGAATTAAGTCCATTTATGCCATTTGGTCAAATATGTTTTTATAAACGTGACAACTTTAATTCAGTCAATATATATTAATCAAACACACACGCTTTAAATATTTTTTCCTCATCCTGCAGTTCTGGCAAAGTTTATGTATCAAAGTCATGTTAAGTAACGGATTCAACCGCTATCGTAAAAATGTATATCTTCTTCAATTTGTAGTACAGGAGCCCGCTCTGATCAGACAAAGTTCCGAGTTCCTCAATTTCACACGAAATATCTCGTTATACAAATAAGTCCTACTCTCTCATATGCACATAGCATGATAGTATACGCTGAAGTTAAAAAAAAAAAGGTTGCGTGATGCATAAATCCTTACGTAAGGTCCTCATGGCAATATCGTTA
>JAZFAU010001135.1:0-22123 GCA_037178615.1 Dione vanillae
AGGAAAAATTTATGCCAGGAATATAATAAAATGAACAAACCTTTGACGTCTTTTTGCAAAGCCACAGATAGAGATCCGTCAATGAGTGCCACTTCCAAAAGATGTATGTTTCGCGGCATCGCGATACCATCTCCGTCTGCGTAGAACAAAAATTCAATTTGCTAACGGAAAAACGTTCGAGCGACAGTTTGAATTTCAAATTTCGAATCATCACAGACTATTATAATTTCAATTTATTTTAAATTTCGAACTCAATTTTGCACTTTTTATTTTCACATTTTTTTATAAAACACAGACGTTAAGGAAAACATGCATTATCTTTAAAGTTATACATGCTGTAATTTTGAAACATTATTACTAACTTGCATAGCTTTTTTCATTCAAATATTAATAGTGCCAAAGCGTATGGAATTTTAAGGCCAAATAGTTTAAGAAAGCTCAAAGAGAACCCAAATGCTCATAAGACCACTTCAGTACAAGAAAAGATTCGTACAACTACGTAGTCAAAACTTAATGTTGATAGAGATGGGTGTTAATTGACTGAAACTCCATTTTGATTTGCAAATTGAAACATTTATTCTTGTAAACATTTATACAAAGATCACTATAACTTTTTACATTTTGTAAATAGATCAATTAACAACCTAACCCTAGTCAACATACGTAATACATTCACAAATGAAACGCTACCGCGGAGTTCAGTCAAATCACATATTTGTATGATTAACTAATGTAATGAGAGACCTTTATGTAATACACAACCAATATAAGTAACACTAAATTATAGTGAAGATCACTTTTAATTATATAAATAAAATAAGTTAAGTAACTAAGCTCTGTTTAATCTGTGATGCAAATGTCACTTGTGACATCTGTCAATTCGTTGTGTAAATGTCAGTCATGATTAAAGCGCCGTTACAGATAAGCCGCCCGAACCCGCACCGTTAACTTTTATAAATAATAAATATATCACTTTGAATATACCTAAAAGTTAGATTGTTCTAGCACCGAATAATTGCAACCAACAAAGGAGAGGGTAAAATTAAAATGAAAAAACTAAAATAAATGAATCAGGCAGTTAGTAAACTACAAACAACACAAACACATTCCAATGTTAGTAGTTTTAGAAAAACAAAACAATAAAAGGGGATTATGTGATTTTAATATCGGCACGATTTCACTTTGACACAAATTAAAATATGTTAATAAGATGAAAGTGAAATCGAACCAGACATATGTATGGAAAATGTTGAACACACACATACACACACACACTAGCAATTATGTAAGCTGTCAAATGTCATAGATAATAGGAATTTGACAGGTGTCACGACACTCATCAGGGAAGATAATTAAAACTGCGTTTGTCAGACATTATTAATTAATAAATAGCTCCAAATGCGTATAGTTTGTACCTACATTATATGACCTACAAATTGGAATGTATATTGACTATAAATTAAACATCACAAAGCGGTAAATAAATAAGCCCATTTAAATATCATAATACAGCGGAATATGTTGATATTCGATAAGTAATAATGACTAAGTTAACTTTTTGGCTCATTGAACATTTTTAGTACTAATATTGAGAACGTGCCCGTAAAAAATCGCTATCGGACGGTATATGATAGGATTGCTTAATTTGTGTACATCATTTACACAAACAAACAGTACTTCCACTCGTATTAGCTTTCTCGAGGCGAGGACGTCATCGCTAGCGAACGTAGTTCAATATCGAGGTTCAATCTGACAATCGCAGCGTACCTTATACGAATACTTACATACATGATAATAAATATTAGACATGCCCAAGCTAAATGTCATTGGATGTGTATGTATACTATGACTAATATAGAGAAGGCCGTGACCGCCAGACAGAGCCTCGCCCTGAGGCAGTTGGGGCGCACGGTCTCGCACGAGCTACTATAGTCGGTGTAGTTACTATAGTCAGAATCGAATTGTCTTACGTAGTCGAACGAACGCAGCAGGTCGGGGGAGTGGCAGGACATCATGGCCTCCGCCGCCTCCAACTGCGTACTCGACCTTCGTATCAGGGACCGGACTCCTTCGGACTCGGAATCTGAGTCCCAGCTTCGTCGCAACTTCGGCGAGGATTCGCGTTCAGAATTAGATTCTGTGCTCTCCGTTGATCTGCGGAGTTCTGACAGAGCGACTTTTTGCAGTTCCGTCTCTCCGTCCTCCTTGCGGCGTCGGTTCAGTGAATCTAATATGTCTGGACGGTTGTTCACTTCTGTGTATTCTAAGGAACTATTGACTTCGTCACTAGTTAAGTTTGAGCTGTGACGTCTGCGGCTGAGTGCTTGGATGTTGAGGAGATCGAACTCTGGTGAGCGTTTGCTGTTCTTTCTTTCGCTTTCCGATTGTTTTCGTCGTCGCAAGCTATCGTTGCTTTCCATGCTGGTGTTGTTCCTAGATCGTTCCAGACTATCCAGGAGGGTCTTTTTGCGTTCGGCGCTAGACATTGATTTTTTGGGTTTCCGTAGAGGTGTCTCGATGGGCGATGTTTTTGTCGGTCTCTTGTATCTGGGCAGGCTTCTTTCTCGTGACATATCCGAGAGGGGTCGTCTTCGGCGGGTTCCACTTGGACTTTGGTCATTTTCGGGTTGAGCAGATAGACTTGAGCAACAATCAGATTGTGAGTCGAGGAACGCTCGGTAATCATCTCCGAACTCAAGCAGTCGTCGAGCGGCGTCGGAATCAGGTGCTTCTGAATACGGTTCAGAATTATATTTCTCCTGTTGAATGATCAATTAAATAATATTATAATATTTGCGTATTCCATCAACAAATTATACAAAATATAAGTTATTTTACTTATAATTTAACTGTGACTAGTGACATTCATAAAAAAGAATTTTTATTTACAATCTTAAGTTTAAAAGATTTTTGTTCATAAATAAAATATTATTTTAATACAACAAATATACATACCTGATAGAAATCCCACGCCTGTTCAGAAAACGAGCTGTGTCCCTCGGTTCCGGCGGTCACACTCTTATCCAAGTCCGAGTCTCTGTCCACACACAAATCCCACATTTGGCTCGGATCACCCAAACTTAGTGCCAAGAACGTTCTTTCTCTTTCCATACTTTTAGTCAACCTGGGCCTAACAGATCCACCTTCGGGACCCAATTTGAAACTAGGCGTGACTATTTCTTCATTTTGTTCAGGAATGGCACTATCGTCTTTTGATATGTGTGTTTTTTCAATGCTCCTACGTAGATTTGCGATCGTCGCTAGTTGTTTTTTGATAAGTTCCTCGTCACTGTCATTACCAGATGTGGAGGTAGTATCGAACCTGGTAACAGTTTAATCGTCATTATTAGGATATTGATGACACATTTTTAATTAAAAAAAGGTGTTTTCACGACAAATTTATTAGCAAAAATATGTAATAGCAATAAAATAAAAAAAATATTATGACACAGTATGACTATGCAGATCTATGGGGGTTATTAGTTTGGTTATAATATATGACAGTAAATAAACTGATAAACATAATAATTAAAGAACACTCTGACTGTCTTAGATATAATAAAATCCGGGAATAAATGATTATTTGTGTTTAAAGTGCAGAAATAATTTTTCATAGTAAAAATACTGCAATATTAAATATGATCATAATACAAAAGAACATAATAATAGTCTATTGCAAATCACCTATTTTTCCTACTAGTAGCTGGATCGCTGGCGGCACTTCTTTCATTTTTATCCTCAATTTCTGGACTCAGTCTCCCACAAAATGACAACGATTTGACAAATCTCTCCCTTCTCAAGGTGCTGTTGTTGTGTCGTCTTAATTTAAGGCGTTTTCGTCGTAACCAACACTGTTTGTCGTTTGTTTCGACGCAGGATGTGCACGCTTCCGTCATTGTGTTTGTGCTTGATATGTGACCCTGTTGAAAATATACACTATTAGATATACGATAGCCATAGATATAGTGCAATATACAATATTTACTAGTACTGGTCAACAATACATACATTTACATAATATTATTATAAAATACATCTAAAAGTGTTAGACACATTAAAAGGGATCAATCTGAATGAGAAAACAGGCAGTGAATTCAAATCTCACTCTAAGTATTAGTTTTTTTTGGCTTTGTCAGCTTTGTCAATTGTATTAGGCTCCATCATTTAAAGTTTTATGATTTCCAAAGTGTTAATCGGCACTGAGAAAAGAAAAAATACTTAACAAAAACAAATAAAATAATAGTCTTGCACGGTTCGCAAAAGGGCGCAGGTTCAAATCCCGTTGCGTTTTCGTTAAGTATTATTTCAAAGACAAGTAAAATTCGGGTGACTTGTGCATTCCTAGAGGTCAAAGCAAAATGCGATAAATAACATAATAAAAATGCAAATAAAAGTGCAATAACTATGCAATATTTAGCGAAAAACTTTAAAACACAGCAAGCATAACGTGACGCGTATAATACCTGTACAGTAGTGGAACTACCGCGCAGCTTTGAACTAGAGTTGACCCGCTGCGGCGAGGCGAGCGTGTTCAACGCGGACTCAGATATCGACATGTTGTGCATAGTGTCGTCCGCGGGCGTGACTAGTGACGTACCCGCGTTGAGCTGCGACAGGCACGACACCGACCACGGCCGCGCGCTAGTGTTGTTGCGCTTCTTGCGCAGTTGCACCTGATTGGTGAATGTTAGTTACGACACTGCTAGTGATGGGTTAGTGCTCGTTCTTATATATGTGTATCGTGGGCTGATAGTTGAATTAATCGATATCGATGTCAATGTTTTGTATCGACAGCAATACGAAGTACTGCTCAAATTATCATAACGTAGAATGATATGTCTAATACTAAATAATGAATAATAATAATATTTATTGTTTCAAACTTCAGTATAAAACAAATCAAATCGATAATAACTGCTTTAGTTTAAAACTGTACTAATAATAATTAGCATACAAGTAATTATTTAGAAAAATGACATATTTCCTACATTATGATGTTATTCAGGTTTTATATATCTTGATATGAAAAATTCAACGATTAGTCGACGACACATATATAATCTGTGTGAATTACAGTACCAGACCCTGATGCTTCAAGTTTTAATTGTTACAAGACATTTCACATATAATACGATTCCACAATAGAAGAGATTAAATTCATTTAGATATTGCAATATGATATGCTCATTATGCTCGATGCAATGTGTTGATATTAACATTCTGTGCGGTTATAATTTATAATGATTTTAAATAAAGTTTTCCAATACTTCATCTTTCATGCTCCTTTAACTCAATATAAAATTATTGTATTTTAGCAGTGCACAAGCATTTATGTACAAAATGAACTTTTCCAGACTTTTTATTATCAAATGATAATGGCATAAATGGTTATTTATACACAAACATAAATGAATTTCCTCGAGTGTTTAATTTCAAAGTGCATCTCACCTTAGCGTGATGGGTCGGAGTGACGGTACACGTTGACGTGCTCATATCCATTGACGAATGTATATTCCTCTCCTCAGACGTCAACGAAGTGTCCACTTCACTCTCCGTTGTGTATTCGCCCGACGCGTCGTAGCTTTCCGTTCCCTGTAAAAAAAGATAAACACTTGTCAGTGTAATTCTTCAAAAAGCCACATAAAACGCTTTGTTACATATACGAGCTTAGACATACTTGTATAGTATTAAATTATTAATAAATATCTGAGATTACCTGATTACTGTCATTTTTTCCCTCTGAACTTTGATTCAACCATTCCTTGATACGTGACATTTTCGCGCGACCAACCGATTTGCCTTCTTCTTCAAAAATTAACGATTTCAGGCTTCTGGACGCTTTCTTCTTAGCCAACTGTTGTTTTTGGACCAATTCCTCTGCCTCAATCACTAATCGCTCTATATCTTTACATCTCGCTGTTTGGTCGACTCGTATGAGGTCCGGCGTAGACGATTCTAACTTTGGTTTGGACGGTATCTTATTGTCTAAAGGCAGTTCACATTGTATTTCAACTGATGAGGTCATGAGGTCAGTTGAATCTTCATTAGCTATTTTTGGCCCGTCGACATAAGTCCATTCTTCTTCAGAGGATTCAGACTGCGATTTCTCATCTGTTTCGATCATTTGCCGGTCTGAATCTGTATCGTGGTGTCTAAAGTAGAATGTGGCACAATTTTTTGATTTTCTATCGGATTGATTAAATTTAGACGTGTTTATTGGTTTTTTACGCTTAACTACTGTCGGTGGAGTTTTTACTTCCTTTGGGATTTCTTCTGCCTTCAGACATTCGTGATTGTTAACGCCTGAGAATAAAAATAGATAATTGTCATTCAAGGCTGTATTCACGTAGTTATATTATGTTAGTAAGCTATTCATATTGCCTCGCGTATTTTTACCTTTGCCCACATATTCAACAAATCATTGTTATAAATTCAAATGAGTAGGGAAGAGCCGTGAGTTATTTTCTTATGTGAGAAAATGGAAAGTTAACTGTCACTCATTTGTCTCTATTGATCACTAATAATACTCTACAGAAATGCATGAAAAGGTATTGTAAAGAAAATTAGCAAAACTTGAATAGATGCATTGAGTATAATATACGATGTAGTTAAAGTATCAAGTATCATATAATAAAGTATGATATATTTATAGAGACTTAACACATTATACGGTTTATTGCAAGTCATCAATAAGTAGTCTTGAGCTAGGAAATTCTACTTTGTGATGGGCAAGAAAGTAAATATGTATACATACAGATACTTATAGTTTGCTTTTTGGTGAAAATTTACATTGAAGAACTTCTGGTACTACTGATATTTATTATATTTACAAATTTTGCTGTTTTGCATTTGCATAATAATATTGTCAATAATAAAAATAATAAAAAACACCATCGTGGCGCAGCCGTGTAGCCGTAGCCGTAAACGTGACGGTTTGTAGGTTCGATTCCCCTTGGGAATATGAATTTTTCTATTTCCATTTTCATCGTTCTGGAAACTAGGCATAACGCAGCGTTGCGTTACGCCACTCAACATGCAATTCCTCGCAAAAGGTAAAAGGCAAGGACGAAGCAACGAAGTATCTTAACGCTGGCTTCCTATGGTCCCTGCAGTTCCCTCTGCCTACCCTGCCACGTGCAAGATAAAGCGTGAAGACATAAAAATAAACAAATCTTACCATCAAGTTCATCCCCAGGCACGGTCTGATCAGTCTGTCGACTGTCCACGTTCTCTACAGAGGGCACGCGTGCGTCCGCCATCATGTCTCTATCTCGCACCAACTCCGACTCGCAGTCCGAGCCGAAACCGCGCCACGTGTACCTCACTGCATATTCTTGTTCCTCCTGTAATATATATTAGTAAAGAAATATATGTTAGTTGTTACGCAGAGGATATGACGTTACGCTCCACTTAATTACTTGACTTTTTTTATTCATATTTTTGCAAATAATTCTTTTAAATAAATAATTAAAAATATATATAAAATTTTATAACTTAGAAAGTCAGAATACCCATTGTTAGTGAAACTATTGTATGTAATTTTTTTTACAATACACAAATCTTTCTTAGTAGAAAGACATGGAAAAAATTAAATATTATTTTAATAGAACTAATACAAACGAATTTAAATACATTAATTAATTAAAATATATTAGAATAAATAAAGCAATGTGAAAAATGTGTATAAAGCGGTCTCTTTGTAGGGAACTCCTCGCAAAATGAATAGGCATTGTTCTGATTAGATCGACTGATTGAGGATTATTTAACTGACACTATACACTTATTTTTAAGCATACAAAATAAAATCCTACAATATTTCACACATGCATATCTATGTAGTCATAAAAATGCCGTTAGCGAATGATATATGACAATAGAAGCCACAGATATTGATAGGTAATGAAAATGTTATTATCAGAAAGTTTTTAAGTTCTTCTGCTTTAGTAAGGTGTTGTAATGTTTAGTATGTGAAATAGATTAACTTACCTCAGAGGCAGATTGACGACTGTCTTCTGAACTGTCCCTGTGCCTTGCATTGACCGGTGTACGCTGTCTCCGCGGCGACCCACGTCTGCTTAGTCTCGGCTGTTTGAGGGCCGGCTCGTCGTCACTATCGCTTGCTACTTCTACTGGCACGCAGTTCTGAAGAAATTATATTTTGCAATTGAATTTTAAAATGTAATTAAAAATTCTAGTAATGATATCAAAAAAAAAAAATAAGAGCTAATATTTTTTACTCAAATAAAGTTGCAACAATAATAAACAATTCATTTTAACAACTGAAAATTTACAATCATAACGGACTAGAAAATTGTAATATAGGAGTTTGTAAATTAATTTATTGAGCAATAAATGTTATTTATGGCGCCCACGATATATGGATGCTACGTTAAATAAATTATATAAGTGTCAAAGTAAAGTCGCTTGTCGTCGTTTACTATTCTTAACTTAACTTTATTAAATTAGGTCAATGCTTCCACACAATCACAACTCAGAAAACAATCCCTTAACCCATTACAGAATTATTTATAGGCGTATTACTTACACTGGCTAACCCTACTATAATAGTTTAGAGTCATTTCAAGTCACCACCCCTTTTAGTAAACAGACTGTTTTGATACAACCTGGGGTCCTATCTGCAAACATCGCAGCGTGTGGTTGATTGCACTATTGTGATAATTCATGCGGAACCCACAAAATGCACAACGATTTCAATTATAAGCATACGTGGGGTACATTGTATTGCTTGAAGTGAGACTAAGTTATATAATCTGTTTTGGCTAAAATGCTTCTCACAAATTCAAATACCATTCGATTTCATATTTATTTGTTAAAGTCTAGACTAGTCTACTGTAGTCTAAAATAACAAATAGAACCAGATAAACTAACACTAGAAGCGATTGTAACAATCATCATTTCAATTGAATTTGATGTCTGAGTGGCAGCAAAACGTTGAGTAATTCCCTGATAATTAGTTTCTTTTTGTGAAGCTTGCTTTCTTCATTGCGGTCAGTCGAAAGTAAAATGCAACTAACAACAATTGCGTAATGAAGTAAGATCCGTCTCTTAATTCAAATTGATGTATCATATTTTTCATACTAATCAATAAACGACTACTACTAACTGTTATCTAATTAAACAATTTACTTTATTTTTAAAAAATGAAACCTTAAGAACTAAGTTGTTTTTATGTCCTACCTTGTTATCAGTCTTAGTGAGACAGGCCTCTAGATGGCACTGCCACTCGATGGCCCGCAGGTACAAGTGATGCCAGCGTCGTTCCAGAGCACGTGCGACGTCACCGCCGCCGCACAAACGCACCACGGAGCTCACGATCCGGCCGTGGCATTCCACGTCTTTTTGCAATACCTGTCGATGAAAATATTGATTTAATAACTTTTTTTATGAATAATATCATGTATATCTAATGGCCTACATAGAACATCAACATAAACAACATACTAACGGAACATACAGCTAATGCGTCAGTTTCTTTTCTCTTAATAGAATATATTTTACAGCTAGTCTTACATTAGTGTTTAAATAAAATATAAAATAACTATCAGTTAAACAATAGGCTAGCTAATCAAAGAGGTCACTCGTAAGTATATTATAATAAATTTAATGTCCACGACGTCGACATTTACAACCCAACTCGCTTCAGTAATGAGATGGACCGTAACACAGATTCCAATCTACATAACCGCTATGCATTTATAC
This sequence comes from Dione vanillae, assembly GCA_037178615.1. Taxonomy (NCBI): domain Eukaryota; kingdom Metazoa; phylum Arthropoda; class Insecta; order Lepidoptera; family Nymphalidae; genus Dione; species Dione vanillae. Next base: position 9,721 of record JAZFAU010001135.1, read on the forward strand.
AAATTACCATCAATATAGATAAACGCATCGATTGCTGATGAAATTACATTTATCGAGATCGTTCGCAGCCATTTCAATTTCGATTACGTTTGAGAAAACGCTTGATTGAGTCAATCGAAAGTAACGTCTCGGAAGCGATGAAGGCAAACAAGTCAAGAACATAGGTTGTGGGTTACCGATTTGTTCGTTATTACGCGAGCATACGTAATGCCTCGATGTAAATAAAAATATAAAAAGACGAACTGGAAGTAAGCGAAAGTTTGCGGAAACGAGCAAAAGCGGTTTTGTGTGAAGATAAAAAAAAAAACAATAAAGATAAAATCGTGAATAATATGACAATGATGATGAATTCTTTAAAAGTTGAGTGAAAATTTGTGAACAGCTTACAGGATTTCAAAGTATTACGTAACTTAAGTGTAAAAAGTGGGTCATACAATAAAAATTATCAGAATATTATTAATAGAAAACTCATTTCTAATCACATAATTTGTCATAAACCTTTAACGAGAAGGCGATAAGAATATCAAAAGATGTAAAATATTTAGTGTGACGTTTAAAACAATGCATATTTCACTCATGTTGGTAATAAAAAATAAAAAAAATTATTTAATCTACTGCTTTTCTTTTTTAGTAGTATTTTTATACTACATTACTTCATCAATAATGAAGTACAATTATTAACGATTTACAAATAAAATTATGTCTTGGTTTCCATATTTTTTGTACCTATATAAAAAATTATAATACAATTGTAATCTGCACCTCTAAGATATCATCTCTGTGTAAGTGATGAGATTCAAACCTCTATTTAAACTCGTATTCACCAAAGTTGGTTAGCTTCTAGTATTACTTTACCAACGAAGTGACGATGTACAAATTAGAATATATTGAAACCATTAAGAAACATCAGAGAAGAAACTGCTTAGCATTCCATGGATTCACCGTGCGGGTGCCGGGCCCATCGCGTTGTAGGAAGAGGAGCTCCGATCAGCGCTTGGGACTTGCGACCCAAGTGTAGGTTTAAAGGGGCCCCTTTAAAATGCATTAACGCTCACCTTCACTGTCCGAGCTCCTCCCACTACCTAACCAAATTCGAAAAGATTCTGCTAATGCCGCCTTTGAAGTACGTTCTAGAAATGTATTAGTAATAGTTCTAGACAGGCCGAGATCTTTTAGCAAGCTAAAGAGAGATTTCGCTGTTATACCTCTCGCTCCTACTTCTACCGCGTATGAATTTACTCTAAACCTATTCCTGGTCAGTTCGTTAGTAAGCTCGAAATATTTATTAAGTTTGAAGCTATGACTTTTAGGTATATTAGTCTCCCACGGAACTGTAAGTTCTACCAGTACTACGCGTTTTAGGTTTCGAGAATAAAGAAAAATATCAGGTCTGGATGACGAAACACCAATGTCCTCAGGGATTTTATACTGTTTCTCATACGTGTCCATCAAAAGAGTCCAATCAGGAGCTGGATCTAATATTGAGAAAGGTTTTTGCGTGTGTTTTTTAACAGAACCTTCTTTCACAAACTCTGTTGAACGTTTGCTGGTTGTAATGTTTCTCTGTGCTCTTGCTACTGAAAGACTAACGGCTTCACGTATAATTTCTAGTACCTTGTCATGGCGCCGCGAGTATTGACCACTTTCCAGGAGTACCCTACACCCCACCAGCATATGTTTAGCTGTCCCCACTGCCTCTTTACAGATGTAGCAAGATTTATCGGTAGCTTTACCCCATCTCACTAAATTACTTTGATCTGGAAGAGTCATTTGGAACGCATTCAGGTAGAATTTTAATAGTGCTGGAGACCAGTCATGAATTAGGGTGCGCCATTTTAAAGCTAAAGGGATACAAAATTCTCCCAGAGTTAGCCACTCGTTTTGCATTTCTAACCCCATTGCGTGCATCTTATACCTATCATTCTCGTCTTGCCGTATAAAAGATTTTATTATGTCCATATCTTGAACTTTCCTCTTTGATCCTAACCCTACTTTACTTGATTGTGCTCCTATCATAAATTGTTTATGGAACTTAAGTCTTGACTCGAGCTCTGGGACACTTCTGTCTTTTGGAAGTGAGGTAACAATCTCATCTCGTGATTTTCCCAGGATATGTGTTTTGGCAACTCTTAGATGTTTATAGAGCTCCGATGGTTTCTTTAATCTCAACCCAAAGTTATTTTTTTCCCTAAATAAGGTTGAGGTGTCTGCCGAATGCGCTAGCCCAAGCCAAAACTTCAGTATCTTTATGACGCTTGCATCTAACTTAGCCAAGAGGGTTTTATTAAAATCATATACGAGGAAAGGCCAATTCAGACGTGATGTTAGAAAATTGTCGTATATCCAAACTTTTTTGACATTACTTATAGGTTGATGTTCTACCTTTTCAAGATCTGTCAAAAAGCTGTCGACTAGTACATCTAAAGATGGAGTACGGCCTTTATAATCTATTTTCTTGCCGAGAAATTTAAAAGGTGCCGCTTCGGAAACTATAGAAATGCTTTTACCATCTATTTTAAGTCCCGGATCGTATGAGGTATATTTAGTGTTTCGTCTACCCAGACATAAGCAGTGACACTTACTAGGTTTTGTCCTCATTCCCTTCGTCCACGCACAAAATTCTTCTACTTCATCCAATAGCAGCTGACATTGCTTTGGATTCCTAGTAAGTATCGCGAGATCGTCCGCAAAAGCAAGAATGGATTCTGTGTGTTTATTGTTTAACTTAAACCGATAACCCCATTTTCTCTCATGTTTAATTAAATTATCTATTAAAATATTTATGACGATATTAAATATTATTGGGGATAAACAACAACCCTGGAAAAGACCTACTCTATAGCTTAAAGGTTTTGAATTACCGTTTTTTGAGGTTATAACGAATTTTAATTTTGAATAGTATGACGCGATTATGTTGCTTACTATTGTAGGAAAGTTGTACCATTTTAAAGCAAACATCAATAGATCGTGTTGTACTGATCCGAACGCGTTTTCTAAATCTATCCAACATACCGTAATTTGTCTCTCACACTTTCTGGCGTCTTTTAAGCTTTCGGTTAACAAAGTATTATGCTCCAGGCATCCAGAAATTCCAGGTAGGAACCCTTTCTGGTAGTTCGGCCTGAAGTACCTATTGCTAATCATAAAATGGGTCATTTTCGTTTGAAATATTGAGAAAAAGATTTTAGACAAAGTATTCGTAAGAGCAATCGGCCTAGTATCCTTTGGATCTGTTACCCGGTCTTTTTTGGGAATGAGGACAAATATCGCTTCTCCAAATGACGTAGGTATTTGCTTTCTTGACCAGATTTTACCATATAAGTTGTGGAGGTGTTTACGAACAGATGAACATTTTTTGTAAACTATATATATATATTTTTTGTAAACCTTAAGAATAGTGTGTAAATAACTTTTAATTTTTTTTACTACACAATTTATTTTGATTATGAATACTAAAAGCAATTCGTGCATCATTTTTCAAGTGATGTTAAAAACTTATTTTTTGTGGGTGTGCTTGAAATTAAAATGTGATAGTATCAAGCTCATCTCGCCGCCTATTGTCAGTGAACCCATTTCTATATCCAAAGTTATAGTAATCACGATTTCGTTATTCATTTCAGATGTTATGTAACATGTTCTTATCACTGGCCTTGTTGACTCTCAATAATAATATACGGCAGTATAATAGACTTGATGGTTTATTGACCCAAGCTTTAATTTTGTTTTCTTTTTGGGTGCATATTTTGTTTAAGCATACCCGGATGCATAGTGACTCTTGTATAGAAATTACACCTAAAACTATATCTTGACTTCTAAAGTTAAGCAAGCAAATTAAAATACCGAGTCATCAAGATGAAAGATCCAGTTATTAATATAATGATGGTTAATATTGTGTTTGAACCTAGATAATGCATCCAATTGGTGTAATTGTTCCACGTCGTGGTGAAAGTTAACCATTGTTTTGTAATCATGGCGCTTGTATATTAAAATCTACGTATTATTAGCACTGGCCTTCAATATATGTACATTTCATGTTCTTACGACTATTTCTAAGATATACATATACCATACGAATACTAGTAATACTAAAAGTAAGAACTTTTTACAAAAAAATTAAGTATGGAAAAGTATATTTAATAGTTTAATAAACAAAATATAGGGAAAAAAACCAACAATAATTAGCTACATAAAACGTAAACAATGCAATAATTGAGTAAACATGAAACCTAAGATTTATATGAGTAGAGAATTAGAATCAATATACGCTAACTTTTACTGAGAAACACAAACATTTACTGCCACACACGATGCAGTATCGTTTATATGTATATGTTTAAATACCAATAGGTGCGAAGTCAAGGCTGCGTGCCGTTAACAAGTTAGCGTCGTATCTAAGGCATTTGTATTGAGATTCATTTCGTGATATGCCAATTTGTGGCCGTGAAGCTGCAGGAATTAAATATTTTCGACAGAGTAAAAATTTACATTATTATTATTTATAAAACTATAAAATATGATATCCAGTTTTACATATTTATAAAAACTTTTAAAACTACATATTATATGTTATATATAAAATTGGATTGAAAACATTTTACTTGTGGACAATTTTTTATACGAACAAACTGAGAGTCGATAATGAGCTTTAAAGTGTGGATAAATTTGTTCTTCGTCATTTTCATATGTTGCATAATCACGTGCTAACAGTTATTTTATACTGTACCTTATGAGAATAGATTGTCATTTTCATATTACCTGACATCACTTTGTAATAATTGATAATTTGGCTTAATTTTTTTATAATATTTTTTATCCAAAGAATCTAAAAATGACTAACATGAATTTTATCAATGGAAAATTAATAAGAGATAAAATAAGATTGTTAATGTTTGAAAGAAATACAAATATTATGTATATATTTATTATCTACTTATGAGATTTATATGTTTAATATTCCAATATGTTGAATGTTAACATATAATAGCATAGTATATAACTAGATAACACTCTCGAGTGAGGGAATCTATTATTTGTAGACAGAGCTCGCAACCATTGAGGTTGTCCCAATGTGCCACTAGCTCCATATATAATTATAACAGAGCATAAACTGAAAGTGACATAGCAAATTTGAAAAGGCAAATCGATTTATCGTGCTTCGTCTAACGCGCTCTAAATATTTTGAACGCTTTCCTTGTTGATAATTTGATGTACCGCAAACAGTAAGTCTTAATTAACTGCCTACTTATAAACATTTCGGCCTTTATTGCTAATACAATAAAAACTCAATTGAATGACCCAGAGGTCATATGTATTCCAGGGCTATTTAATATATTAAGATTATACAACTTACAAGCAGCTTCTAATAGGACTCTTAATGTGAGTCACGATTTTATTGTACGGAATTTGTACAGTTATCTTTTAATCTACGTTTTTGTGCACAAAAATGTGCACGACAACAACAAGTAATTGAACGAAGCTCATAAATACTCGATACTATGTTTCTTACAATTAGTAAGTTTCGATAACTTTAACGTTAAAACAAATATTTAAGATTTTAAATATGCAAAATAATATGCATAAAGCTTAGCAAATCTATTTTGGGAACCGTTATCAATTTTATTGTTAAAAAATATATGTTGATTGAAATTAGAGGACCGTCGAGGCGCAGATGTCTAGCGCCTGCCTGTAAAGCGGATTTGATTCTTACTTGTGGAGGATGGATTGTTTTATTTCCATTTTCTACGCTCTGGTATCTAGGCATACGCGGCGTTGAGTTCCGCCACTCAACACGTAACACCTCGAAAAGGAGGAGAGCAGGGAACGGTTTGTCTTAACGCTAGGTTCCTATGGTTCTGCCTACCTTGCTATATGCAGAATAAAGCGTGAAGCTAATAAAAAAAACAAATATATAGGAAAAAGTTACATAAACACACTACACACGTTATACTTTGCTTAAATACTTATATAAATTACATTAATACAAAATAGAACACGAACTTATTTGATTGTTCATAAAAGCCATTCTATTAAGGTACTATGAATTACTAGTAACATTAAAGAGCTTGCATGAAATAAAAAGCTTGCCCTAGAAATACTATTAAAGGCGGATATGCGCAATCTACATATATTAAAACGGATAATTATGTTATAAAAAGTTTGTGAAACGTTTGTAATTAAGGAAAGTATATAATGTACGTAACATGATTTATAACACTCGGTCTACAAAAGTTTGGTTGTAATAGCACATGTGTTAATTTTATAGCAACTGTCACGCATAGACTTTCTATATATGTACTTTTAAAGCTTAATTACACTGAAATTCTAAGACGTTAATGATAATTTTTTAAGCCACCATATATTCCATATGTTCTTGCACACGCAAATAATTTTGATAACTATCTTGACTTTAGATTCACAATAGTTTTATATTTCACTTATATGATGTTCCCACGGAACTGAATCTATACAAACTTGGTTGTAATTATAATATGCTGTAGTTTCACTGAGCTTCTTTGTTAAAATATTTAAAGTTGCAAATCAAATGTCAATATGACATCAAGGTCCTGAGCCAAGCGAATGCCGTGGAAGTCATCGTCCGCAAACGCCGGAATTAGCCGAATAGGCGACGAGAATAGACGAATGACCAGAAAATAATCTTTATGTAAATGCTAAACATTGCACGGTTGGTGATACAAGTAATCATTGAATCTCGTGTGCTGTTTCGAAGTTAAGTACAAAATATGTATTACGTGCTTAGTAAATGGTACGGTGGTACGAAAGGAAACTATCATTTCAAGGACGAGAAGTTACGCATATTATACGGTTCATCATATCATGAAACCATATCATATCATTGATCTGGTCAATATATATCATGATCTTGTAATTAATTAGATAATAAAACATTTCTTGAAAATCGATTTATATTCGATTCAGACTTCTAGATTTTTATGATATCATAACGACAATATATACTAAAATTTAAAGAATATAGTTTAACCTTTGCTGACTGCATAAAAAGAAATCATAGCAAGAAGTGACACACTAACTAATACATTAGGAACCGGTACCATAAAGATAAGGTCGTCACAATACATATTATATATACGTTATTTGTGTAAAGGAATATAACGATAAATTATTTGGATTGATATAAGAAATTGAAAGTAATCAATATGAATATTAAATGCCAAATTCAATTTCACTATCACAAAATATATATGACAAGATGTTACAATTTTTTATTACAAGAAGAAGAAAAAAATAAATTAAAAGGCAACACTATTCTTAAAACGTGACTAGCTTTGGAGGTGTTTGCGATTTCCATAAAAGCAAACACCGTTGACAACAGACTTAATGAGCTGGTCGATAAAAACTTACAACTCTTTTAGGAAGACGCTTTAGTAATATACTAGTATGAATAGAGCGATTTATAGACCGCTGTATGATAAGACGCACTATTGAATTTCTTCCTATAGATCAAATCAATTATTTCTTTTTATACTATAATAATGGCGTTCATGAGGCTTTTAACCGAACGTGGTCCATACAAACAATATATATTAAAATAAATAATCAATATAAAACTTAGATAAATTAACTAAATTTATGTTTATGTTTAATTAAGTTATTTATATTTCAAAATTGAAAGAGTGAAATATTTAATAAAAAAAATTAAATATATAATGTCTATATCTGTATGGATTTAAAAAAAGCTTTTTTATTAAATTATTATAATGATGTTAAATAGTTATTATGGTAAGAATTAATACTTTTTTAATGTAAAAAAAATTAAATAATAAATCAACTTAAACAGGCAAACATAAAAGGAATGTACGAGTCGGTTTACAAAGGTTTGTTTGTTTCTTTGTTACAAATTGAGGAAGCCAAATAAAAAATTGCTGCGGCGTCGAGCCGGTTAAAATTATTTAGAATACTTGGTAATTGGATCAACCAAGGCTACCGAGTCTGCTTCGGCGATTTTAAATTGCAGTATTTAGGCAAGCATTCGCTACTTTAAGTGAGGTATAAAAATATGGGTGCAGGTATTAGATTTACATTCTTGATCTAATTAAACAGAAATTTCAATTGGGTTTATAAAGAAAAATAAGCCCACAAACACAAACTATTGAATGTTAGCAACTTTGTGTGATATAAAATTTTGATCGATACTTCAGCTACAAATGAATCTTTTAAGATTTTTTCTAAATACATTGTACTTGCAACATATCTTATTAGTATTTTTATTATCTTTTTGCAAAACATGTATTCATGGATTCCTTTCAAGTTAAAAGTCTTAAAATCGGCAAAATAAACAGCAGATTTATTAAATTGCAAAACGCAGAGACGTTTACAAAGAAATGTGTTTAGATTAAAGATAAAACACCGTTATAATATAGGTTATGTCACCACAAATGGGGAGACGGACGCGCAAGCGACACGACGCAGCGCGGCTTGGCGTGCCTACTCGCGTTAATACATTTTCCCAGTAACTTTACCTACATCATGGCATCGGAACTTATCAATTTACTGCTAATCCGCCACGGCATGCGGACTGCTATAAATCCATTGCACTATACTAAAATAATTCATAATAAACTAGTATGTTTTTCTAGAGTAGAGGAAAGTCACCAAATATGGAATAGTATCCTAATATGGAATTCCTTAATTTCTCTAAGACTATAAGTATGAAAAGCAACAGTAGACCATATATTTTTTTCATTTAGTTCCAAGTATTATTTCCAACTACCGCATTCACACCATCGAAACAATTGCGCGAATGTTTCACGTGTGGTAGGTGTGTTTTGATTTGTTATGTGCAATAAATTTTAAAAGTAAGTAATAAATAAGTATTACCAACTGTTATGTTTGTATATATAAGTGTCAAAATATATTTAGTGTATCGATATAAGGTTTATTTCACCATTTTGTGATCTTTTGTCACTAAAATGTTGTGACTTGACAAAATATTTAGAAGAGTTTGAAATAGTATAAAAATCCAAATATGGACAGTCGTCGGTGTCTAATTATGGAATATTCCATAATTAGATTTTAACATTTTATATGATAGATAATTGATATTATTTTTTTATACTATATATGGAATGACTGTTTTTAGAATGTCCACTTCACAATCAACCAAACGAAAAACCTAGAGTGAAAAAATGACAAGCTACAAAATTCGTCCGGGAAAAGAAAATGGGGTATTTGAAAGCGGCATAGTATATTCAAGTGCCTAGGAGAACTTTATTACATCTCTGCCAAAAAGATGAACAGTCTCCAGAAGTAGCAGTGGCTACTACATTAGGAAAAAAAACTATCTTGGGCTCCGAACTGGAATATGGATGATAGTGAAGAACAAGACTTTGAGGAGCTAGGCGCTATCCAGTTTAATGAAGGTAGTGAACATGATGAGTTGATAGACCACATGTCTCCTGACTCTTCTGATGCGGATTGTATTCTCTGTTCAAGACTTTTTTCCATAAAAGTGGAGAAAGCTGGATTAAAGGCTTGATGTGTAGGCTCTGGGTACATTATGATTGTGCTGGTCCAAAGTTTGATACTTGGATCTGTGACTATTGCAAGTAATTGTATAACTTTTTCATTTATCACAACGTATTAGATATTAATGACCATTTTGTTATTGTTATGTTGATTTACACTTATATTCCATATTTGGGTTCCTATTCCATATTTGGTTACTCATTTGTGATTTTGTTTTTTGTGTTAGATTTTAATTTGATAATTAATATATTTGATTAATGACCGTTAATTACTTCTCATAAATGTATGCCTGGTCAGTAAAAACATTAAACTAACCAAATTTATATAAAGTTTTTTTTATATATCCCAGAAACAAAATGGTATTCCATATTTGGTGACTTTCCTCTATACATTGTTTTTAAACCTTGAGATATCCTATGAGATCATTATTATGAAACATTATCAAGGTCGCATCAATTATTTCGTTTTTCTGGCTTCTATCTCGTAAGACGTTTACAGTTTACATTTATAGTTGATTCATAAGTATAACTTCCTAAACAACTCTAATAGTTAGTATTTACAATACGCAAAGAGACGGGAGACCGAGAAAGGCATATATTAGATATTTTAAATGCAAATATGAAAGTTTTTAAAACTATATGAAAATCTTGAAGTCAATATACCTGGTTAAATTACAAGCACTATTTCTACATCCAAACCACTTTAAGCAATACAAACACTACACTTTTATATACTCGATTGCACGGAATCCGTGACAAAGCAGATGTCATACCTACTAGAAACGTCGTATATTTATACATTTGGTATGCGAAGAAATCAATCTGTCGATGAATCGATCACGAGCATCGTCACTGTGTTTATTAAACAAACTTTTCTATGCTGTTTCTTCTCAAGCTGTATTATTGGTAGTAGTAGATCTGATGATGGATCTTGGAGTGCCTATCAATTGTATCATATATGTATGTATATCGTAAGACGTAAGTATAATAACTTGCTAAGAATAGATTGTATAAAATTATTATGAACTTTATGAAAATAGTTTAATAAAATTTATAAATTTCTAAATTTCAAATTTTCGCTACTAACACCTATATAAATACCATCCAACAGACGTCATGTCAACAACAGTAAGTTTGTTTTGTAGATAATTTTTTTTTCTAGGAATAAAATAAAAAAATATCAGATACTCCGAAAAATATTTCTGGTTTCTCATTCTATTAAGAATCAGGATTGACATCATTATGTACAGCACGACAAGTATTGCCACATTTATCTTGCAAGATCACATTTTAGTGCAGTCTTGACAGATGTTCACGTACGAGTTTATATCATGACTTACTTGCCTTTACCATATATGGGAGAAATGCGCAGTAAATGTCTCATTTAGGGGTCCGATAAGTGCGTTCAGTATTATGTTTGTGTGTTACTGCGCTACTTGTGTTACAAGGCTTATCTTTTATTATATAAAATCAAAATTAGAATATAAAAATATATTTTAATGTTATGACTTTTTTTAATATTTCTTTAAATAATTTATCAGAAAAATGACTATAAAACTCTTAGTTTACTTAATATAAAAGATAATCTATCTTATTTAGAAGAATAATACAAGTCAATCGAGAAGGCACGTAATAAACAGTTATTTAATGTTCAACGTGTAGGTTAAGAGACAACCGCAATAGCTATATAAATCCGTCAAACCCTCATTTCTGTTTCCCACGAGTACCGCGTCATATGTTATCAATATGTCCCGTTTAAGACTTTATATCGATATAAATAAAGGTTATAATTCAATATAAGCGCCTTCACTTGTGGTGCTTACTGTACAAGTTTAAGAGCAAATGGATCGTATTAGCACAGATTTACTATAATGACACGGGGACCGCTTCTTGCCAATGCAATTAACAGGAATGTTCGAAATGAAAGAAATATGCTGACACAGTGATACGATTAGTAGTGTAATTACAGATTAATTGACTGATACCTAGAAAATACATAATGGTAACAAAAAATTATGGGCAATTAGCAAAAATATATAACATTCAAAAGAATAATATTATAAAGTTAAGAATCTCCTTTAAAAAGAGGGTAGTCTTAGGTGATAAAGTTGAAGTGATTATCAAACGGAGCTGTCCCATATAGGCGGTCCGTATTAAAAGGGAAGGAATAGGAAGGGTAGTACTCTGTAAACATACAAGATAGTAACATATTGTTATTAAGTGATTTATATCATTTTAATGCATCAACGCAGAATCTGTGTGAACGCAGAAGCGATTTATGATTAACTTCGAAATTAGAAAAAAACACGTTTCTGATTTAAATGGAATTTTTATCTAATTGCCATATATAAATGGTGCAGTTTTCTGTTAATTAGGCCGTTACAGCCGTTCAAAAATTGCCATAGCGGTCGGTATTTCACGACCACACGGCGGGGTATTGGTAAGTTTTCAACTAGCAATAATCGCACCTCGGATTAACCTCATCGGTTACGATATTGCCTCTGCGCAAAGTTAACATTTTTCACAAACCCAAAATTACTTATACTTACAAAGAGAACCTAACCATAGCGCGATTCAGACATACCGTAGCGCCATCTATATGATGAAGAGTAGAAGTACTCGGCGTGACGTCACCTGATGAGTAGAGCTCACAGGTTCGTCACTTTTGCCAAAATTGCAATGTGCTTTTGTACAAGTTGAACCTGATTAGAAATCATTTAAAAGGATATATTTGTATATTGTGTATTACAGATGATTTATAATTTATTAGAAAATCATGTTTCCATTTTAACATTATACTTTGTTATAAATATGACGGAGATACTTGATGTATAATAAAGTTGACAAATAATAATAAAATTTCCAAGAAAAATGCTTTGTATGTTATTAATCATAATAAA
>JAZFAU010001136.1:0-22066 GCA_037178615.1 Dione vanillae
CTAAGTTCAAAAGCACCGTAGCCAGGAGTAGGTCAGATGACTTCGAGGGAAAAAATAGTTAGTTATTTCAATATACATATATCTTTTTATTTTATATTATTTAAATATATACATATATAAAATATAAAGTGAAAATATAAAATATACTCTTTTTATTAGAAATATAATAACCTACACACAATTAGTCCGTACCCTTTAACTTATACTATATGTTCTTATCATAAATATTAATTATATTAATATTAATATATAATATATCGAATTAATACTTATATGATAACACTAAGTAAAATATAATTTACTACCTTATATTTAGTTGTAAACGTGAGTCCTGGGTTCGAACCCAGTTTTGTCTTAGATTTAGTTTTGGATTCAAACTAACTTTTATATTAGCAATATGCTTTTTCCCTTCTTCAAATTTTGCACTACAATAGGGTTACTATAGAGAGCTAAGAATCTGGATAAAGAGGGGAACTGAGTCCAAACTTTCCAAATTATTGTTATGTCTATTATATTTTAATATGATGGTACAAAGAAACTTTTGTAAGGAAAAAATAACAAATTTATGAAATATCATTTTTTTTTATCATAAAGAGAAAGAAATATTTTTATTTTATTTTTTTCAAGTTGCGTGTTGAGTGGCGGAACTCAACGCCGCGCTTTACCCAGTTCCAGAGTGAAGAAAAATGGAAATAGAAAAATCCATCTTCCCGTGTGGGAATCAAAACTTCAAACAGGCGCATTTACAGGCAGATGATTACGCGTAATGGAAAAATCCTAGTTCTAGAAAAAATATTCGGTCGGTAAAAATAAATAGCGGTCCTAGAAAAAATATTATGTCCCAAAGAATATCTGTTATATTTAATTCTATTCTTAAGAAAAATATACTAACTCTTCTTAATTAGTGCTGATATCACTTGATTGTAACAGAAGTATACAATACAAAAAAGGTTTTAAAATCATACTCAATTTTTACGTTACGTTACGTAACGTAACCGTAAAAATTGTATTCGAACGTGTACAAACAAAATTCAAAAACTTTTTTTATTACAGATTGCTAAATTCTCTATCAAGATTAAAGAAAAGTAGGCTATGGCTCTATATATATATATATATATATTATTATATATATATATATATATATATATATATAGTATATATAGATATATATATATATATATATATATATATATATATATATATATATATATATATATATATATATATTATATATATATATATATATATATATATATAGATATATATATATATATATATATATATATGTATATATGTATGTATATATATAAATCTCTTACAGTCCAGGAGTCCAGCAAGCCAAAAAGCCATTGTCCTGACATAACAACGGCCTCAATTCTGAAAGATCCTTATATATAATAATTATTATTTGCGAGCTTAATTTGTTCAAACATTTAGATGTTATGAAATGGATTTCACTATTGTGATGCTTGATAACAATTAATTAACTATTACGAAGTTTAAATTATCCAATTAAACTTTCTTCATTTACTCCTTGCCTTTGTAGATTCATTGGGAGATATAGGGTTCAAATCTAGAATATATAAAACATATATATATATATATATATATATATATATATATATATATATATATATATATATATATATATATATATATATATATATATATATATATATATATATATATATATATATATATATATATATATATATATATAATATATATATATATATATATATATATATATATATATATATATATATATATATATATATATATATATATATATATATATATATATATATATATATATATATATATATATATATATATACATATATATATATATATATATATATATATATACATACATATATATATATATATATATATATATATATATATATATATATATATATATATATATATATATATATATATATATATATATATATATATATATATATATATATATATATATATATATATATATATATATATATATATATATATATATATATATATATATATATATATATATATATATATATACTTACTAGTGATGTGACGAATGTAATTTTTTTAACATTCGCGAATGCGAATGCGAATATTTGCTACCGACATTCGCGAATGCGAATGCGAATGCGAATATTCAGTAATTCTTGTAAATTTGGCGCCAGTTGTTAACGGCAAGCAAGATAACACGTTGGATTATAACCATAAAAACCTAAGCATTAGATTATGAAAAACTTTTTAGAAAGGAGAGAGAATTGATTTCTGTTTGTTTAGATTGCATTAAAAAAAATTATCAGATATGATGAACACTAATAATAATGTGTTTACGAGATTAAGTAACTGCTTTTTGAACTAAATAACAAAAAGTAAACTGATTAAAATTTTTATAACGTATTATCGTCGTCAAATTTTCTTTTCTGACATTCGCAAAACATTCGCAGAATTTTTGCGAATGCGAATACGAATGCGAATGTTTAAAAACGTGCGAATATTCGCGAATGCGAATGCGAATATTCGTTACATCACTAATATATATATATGTTTACGGAATTGACTTACGTAAATCGAGACTCGAAATCTCAAAAATAATTAATAACATTAAGAACAGTAAGTTTTGACACTACGTTCTTTGTCTACATTGCGATATGCGATAAAAGCTTGAATCTAAAACTAAAGCAGAAAATATAGAAAAATATCTACAGACACTTTGTCTTTTTTTAATTAAGCCTATGACGTAAATTTTAGTGGTAAATGTTGGTAAATATTTGAGCACAATAGCTATGTTTACTCTCCGTCCTCTGTTTTCAGCCATTCAAGATATAGCTAGACTGGCGGAGGTAAACGCGGCGTAGTCTAGGTAGAATGAGAAAATGTAAATATAAAATTTCGACATGGATTGAACGTGCATTTATTATTTTTACTGTCAGTCGCTGTGCTACTGCACCTCGTTGACCTAGATTTGCTCTATTTAAATTGTATAGGATGGAGTCCACTATCCGACAAAAATACGTAAACGATAATAATACCAACTTTACGAGCGAGTATTTAGGACGTGTTTCTATGTAATTGCTTTAAATTCAAGCCTCTATAACTATTAGAATGTCGATTATTAGAATTCTATATATAATAGGTCAAGAGGAACCCTTTAACAAAGCCTACCCTGTTTATCTGTCTGTTTGGTTGTCACCAGGGTGTATCTCATAAACCGTGATAGCAATAAAGATTAATTTTTTTATAATTATATTACAAATAAAATATTTAAACTTTACTATTCACTTATACTGCAAATAGATAAGAAAAGCTTCACAGATTAAAACGTCACTGAATTTTCTTTGCCTGTACTATAAAATTCTAATATATGTATGTAAACCACCAAACGACGATTGTGGGTTCGATTTCCATTTAATGAATAATTTTATCATTTTCTTCTCTCTAATACAAAAACAAAGCCCAGTATTTAGCTCCATCACTCAACACTCAATGTGACAAAAGGCAAAGAGTGAGAAAAGGAGTGTTTTAACACTAGCTTCCTAATCTAACCTCCTATAAGTGGAATACTTGAAGTTAAATCTAAAATGAAAATAAAAAGAAACAGGTTGTTTTAACAAACAATCCATTTCCTTCAGCATTTCGTGCTACAATATTTTTATTATAGGTTTACGTGTGGTTGTATACAGCCTTGTTAGAGTTTCTTTGTGTTAATTAAGAAAATTGTATGTATTTTTAAATATCATAAAAGGGTATTTTACAATAGTCTAAGTAGTAATATATTTCACAATATATTTTTTTTAATGCCAACACAGCGTTTCTTCCGAGACAAAACCCGTCGTTGATTTCCGGTACTCATCATTTAGTGTCTTGAATTTGGTTGAAAAGAGAATTTGTTAAAAGTAGGTTTTCATTTTGCTATTACTTGCGTATAACGTCAATTTTGGTATTATAGGAATTCTAGACTTTGATTTTCGTTATCTAATTATTGATTTTGAATCCTCTGTGGCGCATTGATGCAGCATTTGACTGTAAACGCGATAGTTGTGGGTTCGATTCTTAGAAAAGGAAATTTTCGTTTTCCTCGGTTTTTTAGTTATATCACAGCGTAGCGTTTAGTCTGTCACTCAACATGTCAAGTGTGAAATTGGAGTGTCTTAAGTCTAGGATTCATCTGCCTGCTCTATACGGGGGATATAACCTAAATATCTACAGTTATAATGGCATATTATATGTTTTTCGACATTTTTGTTTCATTTATTTTTTTTTACTTTTTTTTTTTTTTTAGCTTCTCGCTTTATCCCGCACATGGCAGGGTAGGCAGAGGGAACTGCAGGAACCATATGAACCTAATACTTCTTCACTTCATATATTTTCAACTAAGACAGTTGTAAGCAATACACTTACAGTGCACTTAATGACTCGTTATTGAACATTGCTAATAGATCATTTTCTCTTCACTTTAGACTTTAATTTAAGAATTCCTTTCTACACCTAACACAATAAAGCTTTAATTTTTAAATTCCCAATATCTACGTTCTACTATACGAAATAAAATTTTAAGGATTATTTTTGTTTTATGTTTTAAGACAAAATAAATACCTCGAGATATAATATAACAAAAATAGTTGTCGATTTGATTTCCCGGATAATTTATAAATAAAAGCTTTATAAATCAGACGACCGTCGTGGCGTAGAGGCGTAGCCTTTGCCTATAAAAGCGACGGTTTGTAGGTTCAATTTCCACTCGGGGAAGATGGATTTTTCTATTTCCATTTTCTTCGCTCTGGCAACTAGGCTAAGCGTGGCGTTAAGTTCCGCCAATTAAAACGCAACGCTTCGAAAAAAGCGGATAGCGGGGACGGAGAAAGCAGGGTGTAAGCAACCGAGTGTGTTAACACTTGGTTCATATGGTTCCTGCAGTTCCCTATGCCTACTCTGCAATATGTGGGATAAAGCGTGAAGCTAAAAAAATAAAAGCTTTAGTCTTAGCTATGATGAAAGCTTTTCTATTGAGCTTTAATTTATTCTGCATATTTAAAAAATGTCAGCTTCATCTTTGCAAAGTGAATTCAAATCACCTATCAACTTTTAGTTCCATCGATAATTTAATATAATAATAATTTTTATTTTTAATAATAACGTTTCTATATAAAAAAAATATTCTCACTGTGGGAGAAGGTATCATTTTCTTAATCTTCGTGCCAGAAGCAAGATTTGGCATCCTTAAAGATCATATTTGTCACTTTTTTTTTAGGTTCACGCTTTATCCCGCACATGGCAGGGTAGGCAGAGGGAACTGCAGGAACCATAAGAACCTAGTGTTGTTACGGGTTCTTTCGAAATATACTACATAAGCAATAAACAAAAAATACAACTTATATTAACTTAGTATATTATCACCTCTTACAGAAAACTTAAATAACTAAACACTTGTAATTATAAATAAATTCTAGATTAACTTAAAACTAAACTAAATTCTTAATTAAAGTTGGACGCCAGGAGAGTTTTTACACTGAGATTCCAAAGGAGAATACTGAGTGATACGGAACTCTGCCAAAACCAGGCCACGACTACTTCAGGGTTTTATATTTTATTAACAAGCTGACGGCTTCATAAACAGCCGATAGTCAGCCACTGTGCATAAAGGGCGTTTCTATAGGCTACGACAATACAAAACAAATATCAATTATTTTTGAGTAAAGATTTGCTAATTATTTCTAACAGTATCTTTATTTAAGTAAATAGAAAAACTTACCTAAACCCTACTGCGTAAGAATAACTATCAAAACTTGAGCGTAAATATATTTCTTCAATAACAATTAAATTTCCAAAAATTACTGGAATTAAGCGTTCAGCTTAACGGTCATTTTAACGGTCAAGTCTTCCACACGTTATCCCCGTTCAATTTCATTTGAGAGAATGTCGCATACCCGCTCGTGACACATATGATTTAAATAATAGAACAAAAAAATTATAAAATGAACTTAAAAACTCATACGATCAAAGAAAGATTTGAACTCGGGTCGGCTGTACAATCTGCAATACTAGCCACTGCGCTAACAGATGTGGTTTGCTGGATGTTGAAAATTACATATAACATAATATTCCCTCAACTAACACAAAAAAAAAAAAATTGCAAGCACCGCACATATATATGTATATATACATATTTTTTTTTTTTTTTTTTTTTAGCACTTACTTGCTTTCCGCCATGCAGGTTTTAGATCTTTAGCATGCCAGACACCCAAAGATTTGCCATGAACGTTACTTACTACTTCTCCGATTGTTTTTCTGTAATCATAGCCTTCTCAAATTTAGGTGCAAGTTTTGACATAAACTTATTATCTGCTTTAGACAAAAATTTAGTTTTTTTTCCATACAACATCACCAACTTGAAAACATGGCTTCCTGCGATCTTTATTATAGTTGCCTATACTTTTCTTGTGCGACATTTCAATATTATGTCTTGCCGTTTTGTAAATATGAGGTTGATTACGTAAATTTAGTAAAAAATTTTTATTATTTATTTCAATCTGCTGGTCCTGACAAAGCAACGAAGTAGAACCACCTTCCGCAATATCTGCAAGTATGGATGTCTCCCTCCCAAAGAATAGAAATGAAGGTGTGTAATTGGTAGTTTCATGAACAGATGTTCTAATGGCATGTGCAAATTTCTGAATATGACAATCCCATTCGTTATGCTTTTTAGAGTCTATATATGAAGATATCATAGTGCCTACAACTCTGTTAACTCGTTCTGTTGGATTACTTTGTGGGTGATAATTTGGCGTAAACCAAATTTGAACACGATATTTCCGTAATAATTCTCTGAAACTTCCCGAAGTGAATTGCTTGCCATTATCTGAAATTAAAGCTTCAGGCGATCCAAAGAGCAAAAACTGGTTTTCTAAGATTTCGCAAATTTTTTCGGCTTTACCTGTTTTTAATGGGAACAGTAGTACAAATTTACTAAAAAAACACGTAATGACTAATAGCATAGTGTTTCCCTTTTTGCTTTTAGGAAACGGCCCCATAAGGTCTAATGAGACAATTTGCCATGGCCTTGTCACCACTCTGTGCTCACCCATTTGGCCTAGAGGCGCTTTTTGAGACACCTTCATTTTTGCACAAGTTTCACATTTACCAACATAGTCCTTTACGTCATCTAAGATTTTAGGCCAATAGAAATGCTGTTTTAGCCTAAGCAACGTTTTACGAATTCCCAGATGACCAGCTGTTGCGTCGTCGTGACAAAGTTTTAATACTTTAGCGCGTAATGTCTCAGGAACGTATAATTTCCAATCATTGTTTGAATCAGGAAATTGCTTCAAACATATTTTCTTATAAAGCAACCCATTTCTTACTCTCCAGTCAGAATTTTCTTTGTTCTTATCTAGTAATTCTTTAACTTTACCTTTATACCACGTATCTTTATGCTTGTCAGAGATTTCTATGCCAAAAATACCGTCATTTGAAATAATGTTCACTGATCTTGACAACGCATCAGGAACTGTATTATATTTACCTGGTTTATGAATTATGTCAAAGCTAAACTGTTGCAATTTCATAGCCCATCGAGCCAGTCTTCCATACGGATCTTTCATTTTATGTAACATTTTAAGGGC
The DNA here is from genome assembly GCA_037178615.1 of Dione vanillae. Lineage (NCBI taxonomy): Eukaryota > Metazoa > Arthropoda > Insecta > Lepidoptera > Nymphalidae > Dione > Dione vanillae. The sequence continues at coordinate 7,635 of JAZFAU010001136.1, forward strand.
AGCATGATCAGTCACCACGGTAAAATTGATTACCTCTATATATGGTCTGAATTTCTCAATAGCATAAACTATACTGAGTAGTTCCCTGTCTGATGTAGAATACAGTTGTTCCCTCTCGTTTAATTTACGGCTTAAATATGCTATAGGACGCTCGATTTTGTCCACACTTTGGCATAAAACAGCTCCAATACCCTTACTTGAGGCATCACATTGTATTATAAAAGGTTTTGTGAAGTCTGAACAGGACATGACAGGTGTTGACGTAAGCAAAGACTTAAGTTACAAAATGCTTCTTCAGCCTCTTTATCCCAATTCAATTTCTTTTTCTTTTCCCCTTTTGTTAAATTATGCAGAGGAGCCGCAATAAGAGAAAAGTTTTTAACAAATCTTCTATACCAACTGGCAATTCCAATAAATCGTTTTAGTTCTGAAAAAGTTTTGGGTCTTGGAAAATTTAATATGGCAGAGACTTTATTGGGATCTGTACGTAATCCATTTTCATCAATAATGTAACCCAAAAATCTTAAACTGGATCGAGCAAACTTGCATTTGTCTACATTTACTGTTAACCAGCTTGTTTTAATATGTTCATGACACGCTTCAATGTATCTAAGTGTTCAACAAATGTCGGTGAAGAAATTACAATATCATCTAAATATGCCCAAACTTTACCATCTAATTCATGAAATAAAATATCCATCAATCTCTGTTGCGACTGTGAAGCATTTACAAGACCAAATGGCATCACCTTGAAGTGATACAGCCCTCTCCCTGGTACCGCAAATGCTGTCTTTTCTTTACTTGATTCTTCTAGCCCAATTTGCCAGAACGCCGATTTCAAATCAATTGTACTAAGAAATTTCGAATTTCGTAAATTATCTAATATTGAAGCAACTCTTGGTAAAGGATAAGTATCCCTTTTAGTTACTTTATTAAGTTGCCTACTATCTAAACACAACCTGTTCGTACCATCAGGTTTCTTAACTAATACTATTGGGGAACACCAAGGACTATGTGAAGGTTCAACTACATCTTTATCCAACATGTCGTTAAGTTCACGTTCTATTTCTTTTCTTATGACTGGTGAAAAGTTATATTGTTTTTGATATATGGGCTTACTATCTCCCGTATCAATTGTGTGCTTAATGATATTTGTCCTGCCCAGCCCTGTTCCTATATTGTTACGAATTTCCTTTACAATATCCGTGAGGCTCTGTTGTTGAGTCTCTTCCAAATTTTCTTTGCTTATAAGGGCTCCTTGCTGTTGGAAAACTGTATTAATTTCTGGCTTGTATCCAAAGTTTTCTGGTTCAAACTTAAATGATATTCCAAACAAATCAAAAAAATCCCTACCTAAAATTAAAGGTTGGTTAAGGTTTGGCATAAATAGCATTGAAATTATATGAAATTGATTATTAAACTGCACCGGTACATCAAACCTTTTCCTAATACAATGACTAGTTCCATCAGCAGTGGACATATAAAACGTTTTAATGCTTTGTGTAATTACACCTAACTTTTTTAATGTACTGGCAAATTCAGCATTGACGACGGTATTAGAAGCTCCATAGTCCAATAAGCCATCACATTTTAAGCCTAAAATCTGAACTGAAATATACGGTCTATTATCATATTGCTTTTTAAATGTTAACTCCGACAGTTTGCCTTGGGTCATAATTTTTTTTATAAACGCTAACCAATTCTGCCAATCTTTATTTTGAAGTTTGGGGGAAGGGCTTATTTGGCAGATCCTTGACCTTCCCCGGTAGCGTTTCCCTTACATATACATCTAGATGAAGCTACTCCAAAACGTCCACATTTATAACAAAATAATCGTTGCTTAGGCATCGAACAAGACCTGAATAAGTGGCCAATCTCCCTACAATTCCAGCATCTCGTTCTAATGTCTGGTTTTATTTCTGAAGTATCAATTTCAATTCCTTCCTTTTTTTCACTTTTAATGAGTTAGCTTGATATGCTAAATCTGGTTCTAGGGAACTGAGTAATGTTCTTGGTTCCTGAAAATTGTCACAATTTATTTTTGTTCTTTCAACAATTCTCAAGACATTTATTAGGTCTGTAATAGAAGTAAAGACATCCCTGCATACTGCTCTCTGATAATATGGTTGAAGATTCTTTATAATTATCACAATTTGTTCTGTTTCAGAAATTTTCTGCGGCAATCTATTAAATAAATTCTGCATTACCGAAACAAATATAAGAACTGCTTCATTTTTGCCTTGAGTCCTAGATTTTGCCTCCGATAGTAATTCCACTTGATAATAAGGAGACTGAAAAGTGCGTTTTAGTAGTAATACAAGTTCTGTCCAGTTACACACATTTTGACGATTAGCCCGAAACCAAATTAACGCATCCCCCTGAAAAAAATCGATGGCGTGTCGCCATAAATCCTCATCTGTAGCATTTCTGGCATCTTTGAGTTCATCAACCCGTTCTAGAAAAGCGTTAACACTAAATTTATTATCTCCTGTAAACTGGACACCCATTGGCTTATCGGTACAAGTTTTAGTTTGCGCGAATTACAATCATCTAACGAAGTGGAATTTAAAAATTTATGTATATTACTAGGACTATGAAAAGGTGGTATATCGAGATCATTCTGGGCAAAACTAACTCTTTTCTGACTTGCCATTGTATTAATGTAAGTTTTAGATGTTGACGGAATAACTTCTGATCTGCAATTGTCACTATCCAATTCTTTTAAAATTTTCTTACCATCTTCTCCCAATGAATCTTGCAATGCCTCTTTCATTTCCTGGGTTATAAATTCATTATCTTCAATTTCATCTTTTTCTTCCAGGTCCTTTAATAATATAATCACCTTGTCGAGCAGAACCTTTTTTTTCTCTTTATCTATTTGTTCAACTGGTGTTATAAATTTTAACCTATTAATGACATGGATCAAACGAGAGACTAATCTTTTAAATAATTGCTTATCCGGTTTCTCCTGTAGTTCCGAAATATAACATAATATATTACTAATTTTGTCAGAGCAAATATTTAATTGTTCACTAGGCGCAACAATGCAAGATTGCGGAGGTTTAATTTCATAAGAAACCTGTAAATCATTCTCCGCCTCCATCATCTTTTTTAATATTTTCTTTAAAGCTGACACTAAACCATCTGTTTTAGTGTACCCCCGACTTGCAAGTTCAAACTCAACCTCATCTTTTAACAAATATTGCGGATCCATAATTATTACAATAAATTGTCAAATTAAGTTGAATGGAATCAAGTTAATACGTCAAGTTTTGTTTCAAACAAACAGAAAGAACCAAAACTATTGTAGCCCCGAAAAAAAAACCCTTTATACTTAAATTTATGTAAAAAAAATAGTATATATTATCATATAAAAATAGACATAATACTTTCTAATTTACATACAAATATTATAGACAATGAGTACGATACTTAATTTTAATAATAATAAAAAATAATTTATTACTGTATTTTGATATCAATAACTATTTACACTTGAACAGCATTTGGATTGAAGTATTATACTAAAATGCTTATATTACACACTTATCTACTATAACAAAAAAATAATAATTATTTATTAATACAACTAATTACAACATTAAATATAAAAAAACAAGTATCCTATTATATACCGCCAGTCATGTAGGTAATCGAAAAAAAAAATCACACTGTGGTATAGTAACGGAAAAAACTCAAAATAAAAATGTTAAATTCAAGAAATCAAAAAAAGAAACCCATACTTTTTAACGTTGGGCGCTATATGTTACGGGTTCTTTCGAAATATACTACATAAGCAATAAACAAAAAATACAACTTATATTAACTTAGTATATTATCAACTCTTACAGAAAACTTAAATAACTAAACACTTGTAATTATAAATAAATTCTAGATTAACTTAAAACTAAACTAAATTCTTAATTAAAGTTGGACGCCAGGAGAGTTTTTACACTGAGATTCCAAAGGAGAATACTGAGTGATACGGAACTCTGCCAAAACCGGGCCACGACTACTTCAGGGTTTTATACTTTATTAACAAGCTGACGGCTTCATAAACAGCCGATAGTCAGCCACTGTGCATAAAGGGCGTTTCTATAGGCTACGACAATACAAAACGAATATCAATTATTTTTGAGTAAGGATTTGCTAATTATTTCTAACAGTATATTTATTTAAGTAAATAGAAAAACTTACCCCTACTGTGTAAGAATAACTATCAAAACTTGAGCGTAAATATATTTCCTCAATAACAATTAAACTTCCAAAAATTACTGGAATTAAGCATTCAGCTTAACGGTCATTTTAACGGTCAAGTCTTCCACACGTTATCCCCGTTCAACTTTATTTGAGAGAATGTCACATACCCGCTCGTTACACATATTATTTAAATAATAGAACAAAAAAATTATAAAATAAACTTAAAAAACTCATACGATCAAAGGAAGATTTGAACTCGGGTCGGCTGTACAATCTGCAATACTAGCCACTGCGCTAACAGATGTGGTTTGCTGGATGTTGAAAATTATATATAACATAATAGTGTTAAGACACTCCGTTGCTTAGTCCCCGCTGTACTCCGTCCCCACTTTCCGCTGTCATATTAAGTCTTTAATTTCAATTTAATAATTTGTACTGACTTGCTTCAAAACGTCTTTTATTATATTGGTTTTAAAGACAATTTGGGTACATTGTTTTAATAGATAGATATCCAATAGCATAGTACTATTTATTTGGTACTATTGTATATTTATATAGTCTATGCTTTGCTTTTAACGTAGAAACTTTATTCCACATACGACATAACTGTGAAATAGCCTACCAGCGACAGTGTTTCCAGATCGATACGACATGGGTATCTTCAAAAAGCGCGTCAACCATCACCTTAAAGTCTGGCAACGCACTTGTAACACCTGTGCTGTTACACAAGGCCGTGGGTGTCAGAGATCACTTACCAGGTGACCCGAACGCTTGTTTGCCTTATCTTTCCCATAAGGAAAAAAGAAAGAACTTAATAATTTGTTCAATCCACGACTCAAAAATAAAGAATATTTTAAATTGACTAAAACACATGCTTTATTAATTATTTGCTTATTATTTACAATTTCAACTGAAAAATCAAGCTTAAAATTAATATAAATTTTCAACATTTCCCTGAAATTCCTAAGCTGAAATAATATACTTCAAACAGGTATCACTTTATGAACATCAAAGCTTTCATCTCATCATAAAATTTTAATATTAAATGAAATTTTTCCATATATTTACAGAAAAATATTTACATAATGTATAGCATAATCATAAATCATACACAAAATATATGTAAGAAAGTAAACTCGAATCGTTGACTGTCGAGAGCTAAACAATTTACCAAGAAAAATGTGTCCCACTCAGGCCACGGCCGATGTGTTCATAAAATATTCTGTGCCCCGTAGCATCTAAAGTGTCTTAGATGAAATCTAATAGGCTTGGATTTTAAGTGGATAAGTGGAAGGAGATATATGATTTTTAGTTCCATATTTTGTATATATTTACTTCGTTGCCTTAAAATTAAAGGTATTTCGTAGAATTTTCTCTATTTCATCTCTTCTCTTCAGCAAATTCTCTTAATCTCTCTCTCTCTCTCTCCATTTTTCTCATAAAGAGTCTCCTCCTTAGAAGGAACTCTTTAGTAGTTAGTAAATCTAGTTTTAAACCAATCTTACATATTGCGTGTTAAGCGGCGGAACTCAACGTCACACATGACATTGTCCCTGTATATTATTGGTGTATTGAAAATTTTCACTTTATTACACTCAGTCCAGCTATTCAGAAGGAGTAGGGTGACAAAAACGCATAAAAATTTTAATATATGCCTTGCATTCTTTTTTGATTTAAAGAAAAATGTTAAATAATAATGTTTAATTGAATGTTTTATTAATAACTACACAAAATAAAGTACAGGGCTTTAAATTAATAAAATTATAAGATAAAACTTATACGAAATATCATGTAATATGTTATAATATAGGCGGTAGCTTAATAAAAGGTATGAGGAAAAGCTTCGCATTGTATATTATAACTCCTTGACGGACGATTACTCGCGTGATTACATTTCAACAGAATGTTTCTTTATGATACGTTTTGAAAGCGTTAAATGTGAACAGTTAAGAATTATTTTCTTTATCACGCAGAAATCTTTGGAACTTAGTGTTAAAACACTCCGTTTCCAACTTTCCGCCTTCTTAGAGGCATTTCATGTTTAGCGGCGGAACTCAATGAAGCGCTTTTGCCTAAATGGCAGAGCAAAGAAAATAAGAAAGTTCCATTTTCCCCAAGTGGGAATTGAACCCACAAACTGTCACGTTTACAGGCAGATGCTACGCTACTGCGCCACGACGGTCCTCAATACGTATGTATGTTCTTGAAATTGGGCTATAAATCTGCCAAGCTTCGTTACCAAAGTCTATCAGTCTTACATTTTTTTACTAAATTACTCGCAAAAATAAACCCTTGCGTAGACAACGTTTGTTTTATGTCTTGGAGTCATATACAGATTTTTCACCACAAGCGTGAAATTTCCTTATATGTCGAACATTTTTCAGTGACACTTTGTTACTTTGGCTCAGTGTTTTATGGTTAATATATTAGGAAATATCAAAGAACAAAGGCATATACGTTTATAAATAAATATTTATGAATCATATAGATTTTGTTTTGAAATAGAAAATGAAATTGTGAATTTAATTGGAAAATTCAATGTATCCATCAATTTTGTACTAACATTTTGCTATGCCTTTCAATCCAACACAAATAGAAATTACTTTAATAATAATAATAATTGTAAAAGAATATAACTTGTTTAAAAAAAAATTACCTTTTTGAACTTGGTGCCAAGATCTTTCATCCTTCAAGACCTCTTACATCTTTACAAAATCAATTAAATTAATTTTGAAGTTGACTCTCATATCACATTTATGTTTTGAATGAAAATATATTACAAAATAACCATAATAAAGTAAAAAATTAATACTATAGTGAGTTCAATTTTTTTTCTTTTTTTTTAGCTTCACGCTTTATCTCGCACATGGCAGGGTAGGCAGAGGGAACTGCAGGAATCATAAGAACCTAGTGTTAAGACACTCCGTTGCTCTGCTTTCCCCTGCTTTCTCCGTCCCCGCTGTGTGGGCGTGAGTTCAAATGTAGTATTAAATAATCATTTGATTAATTTTATTCAAACTAAGAAGTTGTAAGTTTCATTTTCTGTACGTCTATAACATCACTACCGTTTTACCATACATTCTCCTTAGTGTGTTCTCCATTCATCGTGACATTAGAGAAGTGAATTGTACTCAACTGGTAAAGAGAAGAAGGTCAACTAGTAAAGACAAGAACTCACGTGTAAAATTCGTTTTAGTCGTTCGGTCTCCTTTCATCCTATATACTAACGAATGACATAATTATTAGTAAACGATATATGCGGTATATATTATTTAAAGCATTCCATAGATAATTAATTTACATAGATTATTAATATACTATTCAATTTCACAGTTCACAGTTCGTTTGATATCTGACACTTTATGACAATTACATATTATGTTGTAATATAACCTCGCATTTTCTCGAAACGCCATAAATAAAGAGAAGAAGAAGAAGAAGAACCTCGCATTTTGTGGAAAGCGTGTAAAAATGATTAAAAAAATTTACATGCTCTCTTTTTCTTTTTAATTTCTATTAATTGTGTGCTAAGTTACCGTAACTTAACTCTATTATATTTTATTTGTGTATAGAACCTACATATATTTTTTTATTATTAATTAATATACCAATTAATTATACCATAGGAACAGTAGGAACGTAGTGTCAAGACACTTCGCTTTTCGCCTTTTCGGAACATTGCGTTAGAAGTTGTGGAACTCAACGTTTAATAAAAATTTTGACTTAGACTGGGTATTGAACCTGTACCCATCTCGCTTCCGCAAGCACACTAACCGGGCTCAATGGGCTCTCCTTACTAAATTATTTAATATAATAATATAATTTTAACAGTCGCCTTTTATTAATTAAAAGCTTTTGAACGTCAAAGGCGTGCAAAAATTGTTTATGACAAAAAATAAATTAATTTGTATAATGGACAGGTGCTTAGAAACGCGACGCCGCATCGATAAACGATTTTGCCAGATTTTATGTAGATATTGTTTACTTTGTAAGGTGTTTGTGTAAAATGAAAATATTTTTTATTTAGATTTTAATTAAAATTAAAGTATTAAGTTATGTTTCGCTCGATTTTCCCTTATAGCTCACAATTATATATGTTTATGTCATACATATAAAACTTCCTCTTTAATTATTCTAGTAATATATATATATATATATATATATATATATATATATATATATATATATATATATATATATATATATATATATATATATATATATATATATATATATATATATATATATATATATATATATATATATATATATATATATATATATATATATATACAAGATGTCATAGTTCATAAACACTTCTAAATTAGATTTGAACCAAAATCTATAACGTGAAATTAAATAAATTTCAACTATTCCACAATAGCGTTGATATATTGATTTTAATTCTAAAGCCTATTCAATTTAACCTTCACTCAACGGTCGGAGCTGACGCTCTTTGATAAAAATATACAGCATTTCAGATATGCATTTTACGTTTGAATGAATTTCTTTTTTCGACTGCAATGAAAGGGTTACGTTTTTTCTTTCTAAATTGGGGACAACTTACATCTCAAAATTAAATAAGAATTTTTCATATGGAGATATCATATATACCAGTATACCACTAATATAGCTAAACTAAATTTAATATATTTTTTAATTTGTAATACTTAGTAGTATTATCATTTTTTAAATTGTACTTTATTTGAAATCTTAATTTTCGATCAATCAATTAAAACAACAATTTAGCCACGACTAATACTATTCTTCACTCTGCTTCATCCTGCATTGGTGTAGATATATAGTGGATAGAAATAACTTAGTGTTAAAACACTTTGGTTTCCGTATCCTACGTTTGTAATACTAGTGTGGAAAACGAAGAATATATATATTTGTGGGTTCGGTTCCCACTCAGGGAGGGTGGAATTTTCTATTTCCGTTTTCTTCGCTCTGACAACTTGACAAAGAGCGGCGTTGAGTTCCGCCTATCAACACATAAAACCTCTAAAGGCGGAATGTAGGGATAGGAGTGTCTTAACACTAGGTTCATATTCTTCTATTCATCCTAGTTCGTATTCCTGCGGTTCCCTCTGCCTACCCTGCTATGTGTGGGATAAAGCGTAAAACAAAGAATAAACGATTTCCCCAAACTGAATTTTGAACCCTCAACCATACTTATCCCGCTGTCTCAATATATAATAAATCATCATCTATAGAATTTTAAAATGAAATTAACAATAATATGTTATGAATGATATAAATCATTCCACGATTAATATGAAATATGTTTTTATTGAACTAAAATTAATTAATCGTAACTATTGTCAATCAAAATTGCATCTGTCAGTACACATTTGGGTCAGTGTATTGTGATGTCTATATATGTATGTAAAATATAACAACATACTATATGTATGTTTGTACGTATATATTAACGCGATTAACATAATCTCTATTAATACTATTGTGAGGATGGTGGATGTAACGGTTCAGCTTTTGCATTCAAATCTCGCTATATAAATTTTCTGGTTCTTGTAATTAAAAAAGCTTCTTTTCAGTGTTATGTATAGTCTTGAATTATGAACGAATCAGGCAACAAAAAATTTTCTTTATATTAGGTTGCTTCTGTCTACTTATGCCTACGGAAACGAAAGTAATACACTACCTATAATATTTTATATGTTTCCATACAATATGAAATACTATGTCTTTTAATAATAAATGAAAAAGCTGCCTCATCAACGCAACATATGACTCAACGCGATCGTGGGTGCGATTCCCACTCGAAGAATAGAATAAATGATTAATTTTCCTCGTTCTCGCAACAAAACAAAGCGCAGCGTTGAGATCCGTCGCTCCACGTGCTAAGTCTAAAAATTGGTTGGGAAGCGGAACATTTCCCGAATGTCTTAACACAAGGTTCCATTTGTCTTCTCTGCTAGAAGCGTATCTATTTATTTATCTTTATTTTATTGAGTGGCTATTTTAAATATAAGAAACGAAAAACCCCGTGCAATATTATTCTTGTATGGTGATAGGAAAACTAGAGAGAATTAAATCTTATAGCACTTTTTTTCCAAAACCATAAATTGTTGTTGTATCCATGATTGAATTGAACATTGCACAATTTAGAAAAGAAGATAAAAAATATCCCACTCGAAATATAATTCTGTTAAAAAGATTGAATTGAATATGAAAACTCACTACCATTTAATTTGTAGTGTACCACATTGCAGTGTCCCACTGTGCCACTACAAATATTTCATGAATAATTCATATATATTTTTCATGTCCCAATTACGTAATTCTCCAACATTTTGTTTAAAAAAACACATTAAAAAGTACAAAAGTTTGATTTTTTTTAAAGTTAATTGTTATTTTTTACTAAAGTGCCAAAGAACACATGTATTTACATCACGTAAGATAGCTTAACAAATAAAAATTAAAATACGTTTAAGACAGCTTAAGCAATGTGACGTTGTATTCTAGACACGTCCGTTGTAACAGAGTTTGTACAAAATGGAAATCAGTTGCAATAATTGTTTTAAGTCTTGAAATTACTTTTTGGCTAACTCATAACGATTGGCAACTTTAGACAGACATACATACATACATACATATCTTCACGCTCTATCCCTAGCGGGGTAGTCAGAGAGAACGGAGCGCCAAACGCTGCGGTCCCTACATACCTCTTTCGCCTCGTCCACTGTCATTAACCTCTTCATGCATGCTCTCCGAGGAGTCCTCATGCTTTTTACGTGACCTTCCTCCAGTATCTTCGATACTGTGTTTTCGAAAGTCAACCGAGGTCTCCCCTTACCTCTCTTACCACACACTTTTCCATCGTATATCTTTTTTACCATTCTTTCGTCACTCATTCTTTCAACGTGCCCAAACCACCTGAGCACGTTCTTCTTCATTCTTACTGTGACATCCTCGCTGGTACCTACCATACTGTGTACCTCTTCGTTGCGGATTCGGTCAGCTAAGCTGACTCCGCATATCCTTCGAAGAGATCGCATCTCCACAGCATTCATCTTTCTTTCATTCTTCTTCTGTAATACCCACGTTTCACTGCCATATAACAGCGTCGGAACCAAAACTGCATTGTGTACGGCCAAACGTGCAGCGACGCTGACGTTCTGCCGTCTCAACAACGCAGCTAAGGCACCGTTCATTCTGTTACCGGCAGCAACACGTCTTTCCACATCCATTTCGTATCTACCATCTCTACTTAACATACTTCCCAAGTATACTACTTCATTCACTTGTTCTAATAAATTTCCGTTCACGAAAATCTTGCAATCTGTCCTTTCCTCGTCTCTTCAAATACCAGAACCTTTGTCTTACTTGCATTCAGGCTTAGACCATTAGTTTCACACCCGTCTTTCAGAATGGTGACCAATGCCTGCAACTCGCTTTCTGATGATGCAATAAGCACTGCATCATCTGCGTACAACAAGCAATTTACCTTCAAGTCACCCACTTTTACACCCATATCACTTTCTTTCAGTCCTTGGAGACAGCTATCCAAATACAAATTGAACAACCAAGCCGACATGGCGCAGCCCTGTTTGACACCCGATTGGATGCCAAACCGAGGCGACATGTCGGCTCCTACTCGCACACAGGCTGAGTGATCTCTATAAAGAGACTTTACAGCCTGCAGCAAGGGTCCGCTCACATTGTACCGGGGTAGTATCTCCCACAATTTCTTTCTCAAAACCCTGTCAAACGCCTTCTCCAAGTCCACAAAAGCACAGAAAACCTTTTGGTTTACAGCCAAAAACTTCTCTGTGATCATGCGGATGGAAAAGATCTGATCCATGCATCCTCTTCCAGGTCTAAAACCTCCTTGGGCCTCCCACAGTAGCCTTTCGGATCTTTCTTGCATTCTTCTCGCTAAAATTTTTGCATATACTTTACCACCTAAGCTAATCAAACTGATAGCCCTATAGCTTGCACAGTCTATCTGTGAACCTTTGCCTTTATACAAAGGCACGATGACTGCACTTTGCCAATCATCTGGGACCTCCCCCGATTTCCAGCACAAATTGCACAGAAACCAGAACAAGTCCAAGATGCGAGGTCCACCATATTTGATCATCTCGGCAGTAACTCCATCCGCTCCCGCTGACTTACCACATTTCAAGCTTCTTATTGCACTCTCAACTTCCTTTATACTGATTTCGCCATCTGCTACATCAAGACTCGGCTTGTCGCTGTTACTTGAGGCAGAAGCGTCATCACATTCATACATCTCCTTATAGAATTCCGCCCATCGCTGCAAAACGTGTGATCTGTTTGTGAATATCTCACCGTCCTTCGAAAGCACCCCTTTCATTCTAAAGGTTGACGAACAACTCCGTGAATCACTAACTTCTCGCCAGAAAAGCTTCGTGTTATCCCGGAAGTTGCTCGTCAACCTTTCATCTCTTTTACTCTCGTTTATTTCACGCTTCATCTTTATCAGTGCTTTCGTTTGGTGCTTTTGCAGCTTGTACTCTTTCTTTTTAATCTCTCTCATACTTTTATTCTTACCCGAGGCTTTATAATCCTGCCATGTCTTCTTCTTTCTTTCTACAGCATCTCTCACTTCATCATCCCACCATTCGTCACGCTTTTTACTAAAGCCTCTTTTCATTGTACCACATACCTCTGTCGCAGCTTCCACCATGCAGTTCCTAAGGTTCTGCCAACATACTTCAACGCTTTCATTTCCTGTTTCACAACTGTCTAGCTTTTTGGAAACCCTTTCTGTATACTCCTCTCTGATCGGTGGATCTTGAAGCTTCCAGCTTCTTATGCGATAATTCGATTCCAAGTATGAACACCTTGTGCGGTTACGCCATCCTACGAACAAACCCCTAAATCTAGCAATTACTAGATAGTGGTCCGTTCCCAAGTCGGCACCCCTAAACACACGTGTGTCCATCACTTGTTTTCGAATCCGCTGATCCACTAGGAATAAGTCAATCATACTTTTCTCTCCCATGCGCTCCCACGTATACATGTGAATTTGTTTGTGGTCAAACATCGTGTTTGCCACAAACAAATTCCTTTCCTTGCAAAGTTCCAAAATGAGCTTTCCAGCCTCATTCACTCTTCTGTCACCATATTGACCTAACACACCTTCGTAACCACTTCTCGCGGTTCCGACCCATCCATTCATGTCTCCACATAATATTAATTTTTCATTTCCTCTAACACTGCCTAGAACATCCCTGACACTCTCCCAAAACCCCTCAAGCTCGCTCAATGAAGCTGAGGATACCGGCGCATATGCCACCAACAAGAATATTCTTGTAATCCCCAGCTTGAAGCGAACCCAAAGCAGTCTAGGGTTGATCGCCTCGTACTCTACCACTGCACTAACCAATCGAGAGGACAATAATACACCTACACCTTGACACCCGCGTTCGCTCTCTGGAACGCCGGCCCAGAGAGCGACGCGGCTGCCCGGCAAATCGGTTGCATCATTGCCCTTTCGCTTGGTCTCAGTCATACAAATGACATCCAAATCTCGCTCATCCATCACATCTAATAGTTCATTCATCTTCTGGTCCATCCCTCCTCTTACATTCCACGCAGCTATTTGTAGCTCCGTCCTCCACTTCCCGCCGTTCCGGACATGGCGTGCTGGGTGGCGGTCCCCAACGCCGCATTCGTCTCCACTTGTCACACCAGCGGGGACGCACTGGTGCGCGTCGCCTCGGGGGGACGCCCTAGCAGTGTGCTCCCGTATGGTGCTCGTGGCTGATGGAATGTTGCAGCCCTAGGTAGGGCTGGCAGGGATCGCTACGTGCAAGCCTTCCATCTTCGACCCCCAGTTAGACAGACGATTGCCAAAATTGAATTTCTTAAATGAAAAGATAGCTTAGAATGCCTTTGAAAACGATTTTGATAGATCTAGGTTTAAATTTATCTGGAAAGAAGCGGGGACGAAGTAAGCAGGGACTAAGTAACGGAGTGTCTTAACACTAGGTTCGTATGGTTCTTGCAGTTTCCTCTGCCTACCCTGCCATGTGCGGGATAAAAGCGTGAAGCTAAAAAAATATTAATATAATAAAAATCATTTGACGTACACGTACGTGACATTTTTAAGATACTGTTTAGTAATTAAATGGATTGAAGCTATAATTCCTTTTAGTTCTATATTTTTTTCTACATCAACCAGGGTAGGCAGAGGGAGTTAAAGGGAGTTAACTCCCCCATTACTCTCAATTTTTAAA
>JAZFAU010001137.1:0-22019 GCA_037178615.1 Dione vanillae
TTTTCTTTTTCCCCGGGTTTCATTAGGGTCAGACCGAGATTCAATCGCGTTTTCCTCATCATCGGGATTAGATCAGGTGAATGCTTTTTCCTGCAGGAAAGATAGACTTCCCTTTATCTAGTGTTAAGACACCCTATTCTCTATTTTCTAGCCAATTGTGTCAAAACATTGCGTGTTGAGAGTTGGAACTTAACGCCACTCTTTTATACATTCCTATCGTAAGATTGTCTCACGATTTAACTAATGACATGTACGCTTGTTACAGAGAGCTGGCTTAAGTTGGATTCCAAAACTTGCTTGCAGGAGCCTGGTCTCTATAACTATATACGTAAATCCTGAACTAGCTGTCAGAAAAGTTTATTTCACAGTTCATACTTGAACGAAATGACGAGTTTAGAGAAGAACAGATTTTATACGACCTTAACAAATGTTTCAAAGTTAATATAAAATAATAACATATCTTTACACAGCTTATAACAATGCATGTATTATTTAATTTCTGTTAGTTATTTTTTTATTAATTTATTATTTTTGAAGCCAATTAATTTTATTACATTAACTTTCATAAAACAGAAAACATCTATTTATTTCCATTACACGAGGAATATTTTGGCTTAAAATGCGGATATGCCTTATACAGCGTTCTTAGAGACGAGCAAAATAAACAATTCATTGAATAACATCACAATAAATTAATAATGAGTAACGGGAAGGTCTTTGATATCTCGACATTTGTATGGCGATATCTCTTAGAAATAAGTCATGCCGCCTAATTGGAATTACTGCAGGCATAAAAGAAAATTACCATTGCGGTTGGAATCAGAAATTGATTTCATTACTTTGTAAATGGTAAATTTTCTATTATTATTTTATTAGAGCACTATCATGTTTGTATTTTTATAAAATATTTATAGTTAAAAAAACGTGACATCTCTTTAAAATAGTTTTACATACATATGCTTATTCTATAGGATCCTAAGTGCAACTAAAAAAAACATATGTAAATTATTTTATACAAAATGAGTGATGAAAATGAGTGATACGACAGCAAATTTGAGCTTATCAACTTTTAAAGTTATATTATCCTTTGAATTACAATCATAAAATTGGTACCCAAGGTGAATAATTTTTCTAGCTTTACAAAAGCATTTCCCGATTTCTTCACAGTATAGTTATGTTTACGTATAAATTGTAACTGTAAACCAATAATTTTGTGTAACATTACATCATTACCGCAACAACCTTACAATTCTACCGCGTTATTGGGCTTCAATGGTAAACCGCA
Source organism: Dione vanillae (assembly GCA_037178615.1). NCBI lineage: Eukaryota > Metazoa > Arthropoda > Insecta > Lepidoptera > Nymphalidae > Dione > Dione vanillae. Next base: position 1,286 of record JAZFAU010001137.1, read on the forward strand.
AAGTAATAAACTAAAGCTATCCATAACATTTCTGTCAAATTGAATTATGTATATATATTTTAAACATAATGTGACGAAAAGGTGCTATATTGATGTTACCATTTTTTCTATACAAGAATACTTAATTCTTCTCCACATTAGATCTCGCAATATATCTCCATATCCACTCTTGCAGTTGAAGAACTTTTAGCTTGACGTTCTAGTTATATATTTTAATTAAAATCAATTCTAAATTTCAAAGCAGAAAAATGCAGCCAAAAAAGCAAAACATTGGATAAATATTACATTTTTATGATATCTTTTAGTTATATTATGTTATTAATATTAAAAGAGCGAGGGCATCTCTCCTTTAAGAACCCAATAATATTCGAATATATATATATATATATATATATATATATATATATATATATATATATATATATATATATATATATATATATATATATATATATATATATATATATATATATATATATATATATATATATATATATATATATATATATATATATATATATATATATATATATATATATATATATTGTATATAGTAGTATTTAATGAATATAATAAACTGCGTTCTGCTACCAAAAAATATATATTGAATAGTGGGTAGGGGTCAGCAATTGTGGAAGCGTGCTGAAGTGGAGGTTATTTATTAATTATTTACTTTATAGTCGGTTTTAGGATAATAGAAATTGTACAGTACCTTATCTTCATGATTCACAACACAAACACTGATTGTTCCCGGCCGGCATGGAATGTCTCACTTGAGTCTTCTTCACTAGGGGTTACTTGCACTATTATCTTTTGTAGGTTTGTCTTTGTCAGGTTCAATATCAAGAGGGAATACACAAAAGGGAAATCAAATAAGGCTGAGGGAGGGAAAATCACACCGCTAATTAATATTAGATTCAGGAAGGACGTGCGCTCGCGGCGGCCGTCTCACGTGCCCCCTTTTACTACTTCTCGACCACTACTACTACTGTTACCGACCGCTCGCGCGGGGTGTTCGCACAAGACTCTAAACTAGTCGGGGTTGCCATATATGAACAAACATAGCCCCCGCCCTAAACATCTAATGTTTACGAGAAAATGGGAGTAGCTACCTAATAGGTAGACGAACTAATTTGGTTAAGGCTCTCTTTAGGATACCTGTCGATGTCTTAACATCAACCACACGCACAACGCTATCTTTACCAGGATAAATTTGGGAAATGCGACCACGTCGCCACTGTAAAGAGGGTAAATTATCATCTTTTATGAGGACTAGCTCGCCTACTGTTGGAGGATTCACTGGATCAGTCCACTTCTGCCTAGTCTGCAGAGTGTATAGGTACTCTAACTGCCACCGCGACCAAAAATGTTGAGTTATCTGTTGCACTACTTGAAAACGGGTTAAACGATTAATTTTTACATTGTTATAGGGATACTCCGGCAAAGCACTAAGAGGTTGGCCAATCAAAAAATGACCAGGCGTCAAAACTTCTAGATCGTTTGGTCATTAGATAAGGGACATAACGGCCGGGAATTTAATACCGCTTCAATTTTAGCAAAAATTGTAGTTAATTCCTCGAATGTTAAAGGAGTTTCATAAACGACCACCGACTCTGATGATTCCTTCTTTGTCAAGAAAGAGTGAGAGTCGTCTTAGGGAAGACCGCAAGGAAACGCTACGCGCTAACGCGATAAGGATACAGATAGCTCAACGGGTAAGTTTCGGGTTTTATTTATAAATCTCACCATCGTTATCTAAGGGGTAAGCAATCATGGTTTGAGGGGTCTCTTCAACCTTCCAGAATTTCTCGATGAGACAGGTAAGGATACTCCAGACATGGGGGGCTCTAATTCACCATAGTCGGCAGCGACTGGACCGCAAACAATATAACCAAAAATTGTAGATAAAGCAGTAAGGCCGTTAAAGTTAAATATTTTATCTTGTAATAAAAGCGCGCCGAATACGTCAGCACCCAATAGTATATCTATCGGGCCAGGCTTATTATAGGTAGGGTCAGCAAGGGAAAAATCACTATTAGGAAAAAACACAGACTCACGGAACTCAAACTCAGGATGCGTACCGGCAATCACATCTATAACTATAGCAGAGGTTGACACCTCAGGGAAGGAATTATACAAAGGCTTAAAACACAGGGAAATAGAACCACGGGAAACCACTAAAGGAATATTACCTATGCCACGTACAGGGGCACAGGAGGGGGAGATGGTCAAATTGAGGCAATTAACAACAAGATCGGTTGTAATGAGGCAACCCTGGGCACTGGTATCACATAAGGCACGCGCTTCAATAAAATAGCCACTAGCAGTTTTAACGTGTAATTTAACAGTAGGCAATAATATAAGGGAATTGGGTGAGATATTCAGGCAAGGGGAAGGGGGAGTAATACAAGTATCTAGCTATGTGGGTCTATCTTCTCTATTATAGGAATTATCACGATATCTTATAATATTTTCAACTTGTCTATTATTTTCAACCTGTCTAGGTTGGGGCGGAGCATTTTCTCTGGGGGGAGAAGCTCTCTGGGAATGTCGTTGGGGGGAGCGCTGGAGTTGCGAAGGGGAATATTTCTTATGCTGGCCCCCGCCCATATGGGGACCGCGGGTAGAAGAAGGATAGGTACGCGGATAATTGCGTCTATCAAATTTGGAATTATAATTATAATTGCGATTGGATGAGGTGGGATACACTGGGTTACGGGAATCATTAAAACATAGCATAGTGTGATGGGATGAGCGACCGCAGGTTGAACATTTGTAGTCCCGATTGCACATAAGAATTGAATGTTTGTCCAAACACCTATAACATAACCGGGAATGTTTTACAAATCCCGATCTATCTCTAGGATTCATAGCTCTAAATTCGGGACATTCACGGAGGTAATGGGAAGAGGAAGCACACAGGTAACATTTTTTACTATTATTTATTACAGGTAACATTTTTTGTCTATTATTTAACATAGGGGAAGGAGGAGCCGCAAGGTAAGTATGTTTAGGTACAGTACTTTTAAATTTCGTCAGGTTAGAATCTACAAGGGAGGTGTTGCCAACGTTGTCATGGTGACGACATTCGTCTTCCAAAAAGGTAATAAGATTTTTAAAGGTAGGTAATTCATTAGCGTCACCGCCATAACAACGCTCAAAACGGGATTTCAAATCAGAGGGAAGCTTAGTCAAACATATATGTACTAACATATAAGACCATGAGGAGACGGGTAACTCTAAACGTTCTAAACAGCGATAGGCAGTTAACAAGGGGTTCAAAAAGGCCGCGCGCAAACCTGTAAATTTATTCGAAATCTCCGGCAGGGTAAGTATCTGGGTTATGTAGGTATCAGCAAGAACCCGTGTATTGTGATACCGCTGTTTCAATAACTCACGAGCAACTTCATAGTTGCCTTCTTCAATTTTTAAATGTAGCAACAACCGCTTAGGTTCATCTGCTAAGGATCCAACCAAGTACTGTAATTTCATTGTGGGGGTTAAATGGTGTTGGGAATCTACTACACTGTCAAACTGATCAATAAAACTTATCCAGGAGTCAGGACGTCCATCAAACTTAGGGATAGGTAAATCAGGTAATCTATTATAAGGAGTTCGCTCAGTAATATTTTTATTACTCACTCCCACGGGTGTACCGGCCATGACGGGATCAACTACGGGAGCAGGTGGGCACAACTCTAATTGACGCACCCGGAGGTCGTCTATCTTCTTATATACTAAACGCACTTCTTTTTTTATATAATTAATTTCTTGGTAATCGACAGCCGGGTCTAACCCACCCAGGAGCACTGAGGACGCGTTTACAAATAAATTACAATGAGAATCTAAATCCTTGAACCTAACTAATAATCTAGGTATTTCAGAAGTGCCAAGAAGTTCCGAGGTATCGGCAATCCAATCGGAAACAAAGCGTACCACACCTATATTTTTTCTATATTCTGCGCTTTCCGTATATAAGGAACATTTTACTGTTTCATCATGAGTAGCCATTTTAAATTATCAAGTAAACTAATAACTGAACTAAAATATTAAAAATTAATAAACGCGTAATAAACAATGAACCCACTACCAACGGACGCGATCAGAAATCAAGTAAACAAATAACTCAACTAAAATATTAAAAAAAATAATAAACTCGTAATAAACAATGAACCCACTACCAACGGGCGAAATCAGAAATCAAGTAAACAAATAACTCAACTAAAATATTAAAAAAATAATAAACTCGTAATAAACAATGAACCCACTACCAACGGGCGAAATCAGAAATCAAGTAAACAAATAACTCAACTAAAATATTAAAAAAATAATAAACTCGTAATAAACAATGAATCCACAACATCTGGCGAGATAAGAAACCAGTTACGCGTCGAGTCGGCAATCTACTATATCGCAATATAATAAAATACTATGATATATAATATGACTACAATTAAGGCTTAAACTTCATTTAAATAAAAATAAAAGGAAAAAGGGTAACAATAAAGGTGTAGGGATAATATTTTAAAGTAAGTAAGTTTTTTAAGGAAATTATATTAAAATATTTTAACTAACTTCAATTATAATTTAAAACGGGATAGGTAATAACGTATAGGCGTAATATTATAAAATATATGTAACCATATTATGTGTATTTATTATATTTTGTATTTAATATATAAAATTATATTCAATATTTATTTATATATTTTACACATTATACATTCACCCTACACAATTATATATTCAATATTATATGTATAAAAATTTCATATAATATTATTTATAATAAAATATAATTCACGAGCATACTCGAATGAAACGCGTAGTATGCGGCAAGGCGAGCGCGCGATGATATGATTCTACCCACGACTGAGTTATATTTTAAACAACTCGATGCGAACACGTTTTAAAAGGTTAGGAAATCAAATTATATTGTAATTATGCGTTAGGTACCAAATTAAGAGCCAAAATACCAAAACGGGAGAATAACACTGTTATTAAAGGGACTCAGGGGCATGAAACTACGCTATAATCAGGGGGACTCAGAGGGATTAAACTACGCTATAATCAAGGGGATTCAGAGGGATTAAACCACGCTCTGCTACCAGAAAATGTATATAGTAGTATTTAATGAATATAATAAACTGCGTTCTGCTACCAAAAAATATATATTGAATAGTGGGTAGGGGTCAGCAATTGTGGAAGCGTGCTGAAGTGGAGGTTATTTATTAATTATTTACTTTATAGTCGGTTTTAGGATAATAGAAATTGTACAGTACCTTATCTTCATGATTCACAACACAAACACTGATTGTTCCCGGCCGGCATGGAATGTCTCACTTGAGTCTTCTTCACTAGGGGTTACTTGCACTATTATCTTTTGTAGGTTTGTCTTTGTCAGGTTCAATATCAAGAGGGAATACACAAAAGGGAAATCAAATAAGGCTGAGGGAGGGAAAATCACACCGCTAATTAATATTAGATTCAGGAAGGACGTGCGCTCGCGTCGGCCGTCTCACGTGCCCCCTTTTACTACTTCTCGACCACTACTACTACTGTTACCGACCGCTCGCGCGGGGTGTTCGCACAAGACTCTAAACTAGTCGGGGTTGCCATATATGAACAAACATATATATATATATATATATATATATATATATATATATATATATATATATATATATATATATATATATATATATATATATATATATATATATATATATATATATATATATATATATATATATATATATATATATATATATATATATATATATATATATATATATAAACGTAAAAAAAATCTTAACATTAATTTTGATGAGTGTGCAGTGTATGCAGTAAAACACCTAAAATTAAATAAATTTAGGAAGTCGCCTCGGGGCTATAGTGTCACTGTGACATAGCTACTCAATAAGCAATGTCCGAAAGGCAGAAAGCGGAGAACAGAGTGTCTTCACATGAGGTTACTTGTACCTCCCCTCCTATATGCTACATATACGCTAAATGATGCATTATAAACTTATAAAATACATGTAGGAAGAGAAACAAGAAAATAGAATAACACAATATTAAGAATACATTTTGTAACAAAAATTTTAAAATTATAATAAGAGACTGTGGACACAGTACATTTTTCACAAGTTAAAAGGTACTACACCTTTTAGTCCTATTTATATGCTAATACGACCGCTTGCGTTATGGCATAGTTAGGGATTTAAGTCATAGTCAAAAACTTGTAAGTAGGTCTAATATTTGGCCTAGACAGATTATGATATTTTGACAATTATTTAGTAATTGTTTTTAATAATAAAATGCTAATTTCTTAGTATCTTAATCATACGCATTTCACTATAAACATTGCTTCATATTCCAGCGTCATTGATTTCTAAATTAGCTTGTTTCTTTCAAAATGAATTCATAAGTAACTTTGAATCGTTTTAATGGCTTCATAAATAATATTCTTATTTATTTTTCGTATAAAATATATTTCAAGCATCAATTGTGCTCGTTAGTGTATATAATGTAATGTATATATATATTTTTAATAATTTCACAAATTTATATACGTTGAATGAAAGGTGGGATAAATTGAAATTATTCGTAGAGTTTTCGATAGGCAATACGTGCCTTATCAAAATTATAACTTTTGCGAGATAAGTGCTACGAGTGATACTAAAGAACTTGTTTTATAATTGGCAACATGATTTAAGTACACTGAAAGTAAATTGTCTGTAAGTATGTACTAGAATTTATTTACAGTATTGTTTTTTTTAAACATTGTTTGTTACCAAATACATTTTTTGATGTTCCCAAATTCTTAATAGTTTAAGAATTTCAGAAACATTTCTAATTGAATCGAGAACAGATATTTATCAAACGAATATTTTGAGGACCGTCCGGACCGGGCAGAGGCGTCTACCTGTAAAAGCGACGGTTTATGGGTTCCATTCCCACTCGGGGAAGATGGATTTTTCTGTTTCCATTTTCTTCTGGAAACCAGACAAAACGCGGCGTTGAGTTTCACCACTCGACACGCAATGCCTCGAAAAAAGCATAAAGCGGGGACAAAGAAAGCAGGGCCTAAGGAACGGCTATCTTATAACACTAGGTTCCTATGGTTCTTGCATCTATTCAAAAAAAAATCGTTCAATTTTGTACGTGTGTGGATATATAGGTACCTTCTGAAGAGAAAGTTAAAAATACAGTAATATTGTAACTTAACATTTAAAAGAATATCTAATATTAATCTTTAGCTTATTCATCTCAATCAGTGGAAGATTTGTTTAAATTTTTTAATATTGAAATTTCTTTACATATATGAAAGAAATCTTCCTAAGCATTCTATTAAAGTATAACATTTCTATTATAATATTTCCAATGAATATATCGATTGTGGTGTAGGTCATGTGACAGTCAATATCACGCTATAAATAAGGACCTGGACGTAACCTTATACAGCCTACTATTTATAAGTCTAACGTATAACTTATCCCCTTACTAGAATAAATACACCATTATAGGGCAAAAAAACTGTAAATATATGTTTATAATGGCTTAATTTACACGATACTTCCATGATTTATTCAATTACATTATTTATATATATTTTTTGTTCCTTATGCTTGTGTGGTGTGGTCAGAATGAACCGCATCGTAAAAATTACCACTAATTACGTTCAGAAATTTTGTAAAAAATTTTTTGAAATTTATAGGAACTTAATGCAAATCTTTATAACTAAACAGCGAAAATATACATTATCGTAATATCCAGAATGATTTAATTGTTGACCATAGTTCATTTCTCATTCTTATCGCACCACTATGGTTTCATTTGTTAATTTCAAATCAATAACAGCTAAAGTATATGTATTTTTTTTCAGGTAAGCTAAGATTGCACAGTGCCTCCATCTGCCCAAAAAACCTGTAAGAGTTTATTATTTTCATGTGTTTTATGTTATACTTTTATATTATTACAAACAGTTTATCATTAAACAATAACATTATGCGAAAACAAAAAAAAATGGTAAACATTATATTTTATCGATTTTTTTTAATTTTTTTCAATTTCAATGTATTAATGTCATTGTGTAATCGACAGTCGTAGACAAGACTTTTTAAATATTCAACGTTTGTTGAGGCTTACACAAAGTAAGGAGATTTGACGTAATCGCAATTGAATAGTTTTATTTTAAATTTATTTATTTATATTCAATTCAATAATATAAATCAATAATTATTAAAATTAATTTAATTCATCATGAACAAAAACACTTTCCCCCATTTCCCTCCCACCTTTTAAGCTTTCAAGCAAGAACCATTACTCAAACAAAATGACTATCACACACGTAGTACTCCACTGTATTACGCGTGATTTTTTTTCTCATATACATATTTTCGGTCTGCTTAACCTAAGGGCACGTAAAACGTAAATTTTCCCAACATTCTGTAGTCTGCCAACCTCTAAGTAAATAAATAAAGATAATGTAAATGTATTGCAAGCTAACATACGAGTAAATAAATTGATTTTATACAATTCCTTTTTGTATTGAACTTTTTATTTTTTTACCTTATTATAATTAAAAATGTAATTATACTGTGAGTTAATTAATTATTTAATTTTTTGGGCGTAGGATATGCTTATTATTATGTATCCTACGTCATTTATCACTATTTAGGTATATTATGAACGAAGTTTATTGAAAAATATTTTAAAATAGTCAAAATCTACAAAAAATAATTATATTTTATATATTATCTACGTAATCTGGGACATAATAAAAAAGTATTAAGGTATAATGCACTTTATTAAAAATATATTACATCGTGCTTCACTTAATTAATAACTTTACTTTTTATCGTTTTACGGTCTATTAAAATTGTTTTCGTTTCACAGGCATAACCAATGTAATATAATGATGTACAGTAACTTATAAGTAAACCAATACTAAAATGATATATACATGAGTATTATGAATTATGTGGAAAAGCAAAAAAGTTGTAACAGTATACTGAAACAGATTTTCGTTTAAGTTTAATAAATGTAAGAATACAGATATGTTTTAAATTACTTCAGACGATTTAATTTTCTTTTGCTTCCAAAAGTAACTGATGGTGGGACTCAATTCCGGAATGTTAGGCTCGATATTTCATATGTTAATCTCAGTAAGGTCATGTCTTATTTGAATGTCTTTCATTTATATTCAATTTTTTATTAAAACTAATACACATTCACGACATGATGATTTTTTAAATCTGTATGGTAAATTCGTAGTTTGTAAACACTTGTAAATTTTATAATATGGACTTTCTTTATCTTTCTTTTTCAAAGCCTTTCCTAATAAATAAAATATAAAATTAATATAAAGTGATTGAAATAAATGACTACATAAACAAATGTGCAATGTGACAGCGTGTAACTAAATACAATCGTTGAGTGTTCCGTTCCCGCTCGGGGGAATATATATGTGTATACATACATAAATATATATATATATATATATATATATATATATATATATATATATATATATATATATATATATATATATATATATATATATATATATATATATATATATATATATTTATGTATGTATACACATATATATTCCCCCGAGCGGGAACGGAACACTCAACGATTGTATTTAGTTACACGCTGTCACATTGCACATTTGTTTATGTAGTCATTTATTTCAATCACTTTATATTAATTTTATATTTTATTTATTAGGAAAGGCTTTGAAAAAGAAAGATAAAGAAAGTCCATATTATAAAATTTACAAGTGTTTACAAACTACGAATTTACCATACAGATTTAAAAAATCATCATGTCGTGAATGTGTATTAGTTTTAATAAAAAATTGAATATAAATGAAAGACATTCAAATAAGACATGACCTTACTGAGATTAACATATGAAATATCGATATATATATATATATATATATATATATATATATATATATATATATATATATATATATATATATATATATATATATATATATATATATATATATATATATATATATATATATATATATATATATATATATATATATATATATATATATATATATATATATATATATATATATATATATATATATATATATATATATATATATATATATATATATATATATATATATATATATATATATATATATATATATATATATATATATATATATATATATATATATATATACACATACATACATACATATATATCTTCACGCCTTATCCCTAACGGGGTAGACTAGCGGAATAAATTAATTTTATTTACCCTTTCTGTTAAAACAAGGTCAAGTTATAAGGTCTATTCGACCATATTATGACAGAATCTTTTATCTGCCTCCCCTGCTATATTCAGGATGCAGCTGAAAAAAAAATATTATAGAACCTCTTTAATAAATCCTCTTATAACAGACATTTCATACGTTGCCTTTCGATCCAGCTGAACTGTAGTTGCTTACACTTGTATACATATTATATCCTCACGTAATAATCATTATAAAAATGAAGTTGAAAATGAACGCACATAATTTGTTACGCTCTACCCATTACTTTGTTCTCTTGGTCTTGATGACGCAGACGTACCTCTATACATTATAAATGATATTACCGTTCCCATTTGTGCGACTTCTTTTTAATGGCTTACGACAAATTACGTGATCTTTTATTCATTTTCAATTTCATGATTTGTTTGTAAATATTTAAATTAGATTAGTATATATTTAGATTCTGCATGTTTGTGTAAATCATTTGCGTAATTAGTTTGACGTTTCGTAATTGGTTACTGTGAATTTTCTGTTTCAAAGCAGACCTTAAATTATACTTATATGTATTGAGAACTGTACTTACAAACATACATATTTTCACGCTCTATCCATAGCGGAAATGAGAACTAATTTTATTATATTTATATAACTAGAGATCTTTTCAGGGCTTCACTTTGATGGATATTTAAAATTAAAATTGAGAAATTGTATAATGTAAAATTACTTTGATAATGCTTCAATTATTTTCAAATCATTTCTTTTGGTGAAAAGAAAAAAAAAATCAAAAAGGTACGGTGAGGTGTAAAAAGATTTGAATCGCGTTTAACTCGCATTTTTTTTAGTTGATTTTTTTTCTTAAATTCACGCTTTTATCCCGCACATGGCAGGGTAGGCAGAGGGAACTGCAGGGACCGTGGAATCTAGTGTTAAGACACTCCGTTGCTTAGTTCCTGCTTTCTCCGTCCCCACTTTCCACCTTTTTCGAGGCATTGCGTGTTGAGTGGCGGAACTCAACGCCGCGCTTTGATTTCTTAAAATCTTATAACATCACTAACGTAGCAGTTTTGTCTTATAGTAATAATAATAATGTTCAAATAAACATATCTACGCTAGTAGTAGAACCTTTATTATTTTGTGGTCTTTTATAAAGCTTTTATTCTTGTAGAGTAAAACTTTTCTTATATAGCGAAACCAGTCATAAATGCTTAAGAGGTTCATAATAAACTTTGAAGTTAACAAGGAGAAAATGTATGGCCATTTCTTTTTCATTAACTTCATGATATATTACGTTTAAGAGGCTACTGTGGCAAAGTAGGAAAGTCTCTGACAGTCTGTCGATAGTTGTAGATTTGATTCTCTTTCGATGAAAAATTTTCATTTTGCTTCTCCTGTAGGTAATATAACGTTCAGAGTTCAGTTTCTCCACTCGTAGATAAAGTGCATATATATTGTCTTCTACTGTCTCTAGTGTTTTTAAAACATTTATGAAACTTGCAGAAAACTTTCTGTCGCTGCTATATCTTATTATTGCTTAAAATAATTTACAATTTTATGTACAAGATAAAAAACAGTGTAAAAATAATGTTGTAATTAAAACCATGCTTCTTGGATACTTCCATTAAATTATGTTATATTTATTTTATTTATTTTTACTTCGTTTTTTATATATATAGATAGTGTTAACTACCCTGGGCAGTAGTCTAGGGTAGTTAACACATACATTTATAGTTCCAATTAAATGTGAATCACTATCTATTTTGTAATATTATAGTATATTTACTAAATAAATAGTAAAGTCTGTCTCTCTGAAATATTAATTTTTATGTTATTATTAGACTTGTAATTAAAATAAAATATCTTACAAGATATTAATTGCCACACTAATTAATTTTACTACTCATCTAAGATGGCGTTAGTGCTATACCTAGCAGAGCTAAGATCTAGCTAGCCTCCGTTATTAAATGAAAGATCTACCGTATCTAAGGTGTCATCGTGAAAAGATACATTCTACTTGGTGTAGGTATAACCTTTAAATAATTTAATTAGATCAATTTGTAAGAACTAAATTATTTAAAGCTTAAATAGTAATTTTAGTAAAATTAAAAATACAAGATATATCGGCCTTAGTTTAAATTTAAGTAAATACAGTTCTGGTATTTTAAAAAGATAAAATTAAAAAATATAATAAACATTTTAAATCAGTGTAAATAAAAATATCTGTAAAAGAGTTCTTGAAAGAATACTAAAAAGACACAAGAGTAAGCAGCACACAGAGAGATTTCGGTTGATCTTCAAGAATTCAGTGAGGATGAAGAGACAAAACAGTGGTCACGTAAAAAGTTTTTAAGTGTCTTAAAGTTGTTTACGATGGGCTGATGACAGTGGACGAGGCAACCGAAATATCCGCCACTCAACATGCAATGCCTCGAAAAAGGCGGAAAGCGAGGATGGAGAAAGCAGGGACTAAGCAACGGAGTGTCTTAACACTAGGTCACTTTATAAAGTCCCTGCAGTTCCCTCTGCCTACCCTGTAATATGCGGGATAAAGCGTGAAGCTATACTATTAATATTAATCAGTCGTATATAATTTGTTTATTTTCATTGTTTACTTTAGTACAAAATGATAAACAATTATTCATGAAATAAAATCGAAGGCTATTTTAGTTCTAACGTTCTTGACTTCAATCACGCATGATAGAGTATTAATTGATATAAGATTTAGTAAATCATTTACTAATTTGAAAACAAAAATCTTTATCAAAATAAATGACATTAAAAATTACTTTTAACAAATGTAAACTTACATAGGCTCAAGTGAAGTGAACCTGAAAACCTGGGCTCGGTCGTCATATAATAAGTTTACCTTATATTGCTACGTAGGAACGACGTAGGAGGCAATTTATTTTCTGACGAACTTTTTATTACGTGTAATTTTTATATTTTAGGTGGAGTAAATTAAAATATATACTTAGATTGTGCTTTTATTACTTTATGACCCAAAGATAGGGTACTCGTAACACTATTAAATAAATTGAATTACTTTATCTCGCGTGTTGCAGGGTAGCCCGAGGGAACTGCAGGAACCATATGAACCTAGTGTTAAGGCACTCTATTGCTTAGTCCGTGCTTTCTCGGTCCCCGCTTTCCGCTTTTTTTGAGGCATTGTGTATTGAGTGGCAGACCTCAATGCCACGCTTTTGCCTAGTTTCCAGAGCGAAGAAAATGGAAATTGAAAAATCCATCTTCCTCGAGTGGGAATCAAACCCACAAACCGTCGCGTTTACAGGCAGACGCTTACGCCTCTGTGCCACGACGGTCCTACTACTATTTTAATTTAAATTATCTTCACTATAACAAGTATACTTTCCAACTATTTATTAACGTGATTAGCTCTTTATTGTAATTATATTTAAAAAAACGTAGTATAATCTGTCTGCTTGTGAGAATTTTTATTTTTTTTTACTTTAGCTAATTTGTTTGCTTTATCGCGCCAATAATAAATATTTTAGTGATATGAAAATGTAGATATATAAATTTCATATGCGGTGGAAGTAGGAGCGAGAGGTATAATAGCGTAATCTCTCTATAGCTTGCTAAAAGATCTCGGTCTGTCTTGAATTATTACTAATAAATTTCTAGAACGTACTTCAAATGCGGCATTAGTAGAATCATTTTGAATTTAGTTAGTGTGAGGAACTTGGACATTGAAGGTGAGTGTTAATGCATTTTAAAGGGCACCTTTAAACCTACACTTGGGTCGCAAGTCCCAAGCGCTGATCGGACCTCCTCTTCCTACAACGCGATGGGCCCGGCATCCGCACGGTGGAATGCTAAGCAGTTTCTTCTCTCGGTCTCAATCCGTTATATTAAAATTCCTTATCAGTTTTAGCTTCTATATTACTCATTAATGTAGAGACTCAAATTACAAGAATACTTAAATATAATACAAAAAACAAAGATCTTCTTTGTTACATTATTTATAGATATAGGTATTTTTAATAAAAGAGCTTATCAAATCACGTACAAAGGCGTTTTCCGTATATCACCGTAATTACAAGGCCACTATTAATACCATTAATAAAGGTAAATATTCAGTTATTTGTAATTTAATAGTGTAATTTCTACAAATTAATCTAAAACATTATGCACACAGCGGGGTAGGAAGAGGTTAGGTTGAAGGAACTTAGTGTAAAGACACTATGTTGAAAGATTTCCACTTTAACTTACAGGCACACGATATTATTTTGCATTTTTATTAAAAAATTAACTTCTGCAAAAAATATATCTTCATACACTATAATCGTTCATATCACATTATTACTTTTTTCTAGTAAATTGCGTTAAATAAACGAAATATTTAAATATCGTAAATAATCAATGGTTACACTTAACTGGAATATAATAATAACAATTCAGTTACGTTTTCTGTTAAAGAAAATCTCGACTATCCTTTCTGCGGATACATATAAAATACATTGAAACACAGCTTTTCTGACTGTTGGTAACGTCATTACTGGTAATCTTGTTTTGTTTCCGCTACTCGCAGCATTTCTTTACAATTCTCAGTTTTTCTCATTGAAATCCTATTTATGGCTTTTATCTGTGGACGCAAGGTGGAGCTATATTAATGTATTTGTTTCAAAGCCAATATAAAAGCTTTTTAAAAGTTAATACTTGTATTAAAAGTAACATTATTAAAAAAGACGTTTAAATCATAGTATGAAAAAAAACATGCGTGCGTACAAAGTACACATGTCAGAAGTGAAACTTCTTTGGCGAATTAATTTATAAATCTTGTTAATATTTATACAAATCTAAAACTTTAAATTTCCAAGATTAAGAGGAAGGGAAAAAGGAAGATAGGTTAGGTAAAATAAAATAATATAGTCAAATCTCAGATGTTGAATATTAAATTAAAATTCCTCGTGATTTTTTGTAAATATTAAAAATGCCTAATCCAATTTAAATATATACAAAATTTTTGTAAATTAATGATAACTCTAGAAATTCCAATTTTTAAATTAAAATTTCGTCAAAAGAACTTATGAAATATTGTGATTAGTATTTTATGCACAATGATTTATTGAAATCTCAAATGACGAATTGTAAATAAAAATGCCATGTGTTTTTTGTCAATATTAGAAATTATTAATTAAGTTTTGTTTTTGAATTCAAAATTTAGAAAAGCGAATTTATGAAATATTTTTATTTTATGGTAAATGATTTATTAAATTATCAAATGACGAGTGGCAAGTTGAAATATCACATGTTATTTGTAAATATTAAAACTACCTAACCTTCAAACCAACTATCATAAAAAATTGTAAATAAACAAAAAGATAACAGATATATTACTTACTTCGAATAATTGCTTGATACAGGACAACTTACAGATTTATTCACAAAGTTTTTTCACAAAGTTTTTATTTATAAAATTCACTTACTGTTTATTCACTGTAGAAGTGCCTAATGATATTGTAAATATTACGCTATGCGACAGAAATGCCATCTAAAGTTCTAATAATTAACTATTAAACGAATACACAACCAATAGGACGTGTATTCTTTCTCGAAATCCCGTATTCTCTCTCTCTCTCGTTCAATCTTTCTCACTATAGCTCTCTCCCACCTCACACTCCATAGCACTATGCGTGTTACGACGTTCGCTCTGTCTCACTTTTTCTCTCAATCTTTCTCACTCGCTTGGTCCCTACTCTCACTCCACGGCTAGTTGCTCATGCTACGTTCGCCCTGTCTTACTCTCTGTCAATCGGTCTCGATCACTCTCTCTCTCTTTTCCGATACTTCCGTTGCATACCGGCGTGACGTTTCATCTGTAAAAATTTTACCCTCATGCGCCTAAAGAAGTTTCACTTCAAAAATGCGTACAGGATATTTGTGTTTATTATGTATTATATGTGTAAATAAGCTTAAAAGTCTTTTTAAATGGTAGACATGTTTTTTTGTATCTTTAAAATTACAAGTGCTTCGTTTTTATGTATTGGGAACAGGAACATTGATTTTTGATTTATACCGTTTAAAACACGTTACTTAATTCATATTTAAGCTTGGTTTTGGCCATATATATTTTATTAATAATTCAGCTCTTTTCAGAAAATTTTTAAAAGTTAATAAAAATATGTTAAAATCAAAAACTTACTTTAGTTTATACAAAATAAATCAGTTGTTAATGAAATATTACAATTTATCCTCTACCTTTCTCAATCTTAGAAATATCTATATCTATAGCCTCTCAGCATAAAGCAGCTATCTCAGTATTAGTGAAAAGCTACTCGTGTTAAATTTAATCAAAACTTTATTAAACAATTTTTACCTTAAACTCAAACAAATTGTTAAAGTTATTCACGTTAGTTAAGAAATTTTATTAACAGTAATAATAAGCTTTCTATTAAACTAAGTATATACATACCTTAGAAATGAACATAAGTAAAAATATTTCGAACCGATCCATTCCATCTAAGCATAACTATGTAAGTTCGCCACTCGTGTACATCTAAGTCAATAAGAGCTAGTAAGCCGCTGTAATGTGGGTCAAGAGTTCTGTTCCAGACTAATCCTCAGCTTTGTGATTTGGGTTTCAGTCAAGTGAGCTTGATCTTTGTTTAAGCACGATTTTACTAAATTCTCGTCGATATTTTGTAGAGTATTATAAAATAGATTATATAAATATTACTCATAGTTTTAGATCAAATTTGATAATGTAATATTAAACATATATATATATATATCAAAAATATATCACAGAATTCTGTAGCACGATTGTCTAACAATAGAACATGCATATATGAAGTCAACTTGACCTACGTAATTTTATAGCCATGTAATAAAACCTAAGAAATTGTAAGAGATCCAATTTTAATAATTGTACTATCATAAAATTTGGCATATTACGTAGCGTACATGGCATACGTATTTCTATAAGTAGCTTAGGCATTAACACATTGAAATGGTATCATCGAGCTTCTTTGATAATGAAGCCAGGTTTGAATTGTAGAAATCTGAAAAAGTTAAAACCTCTTAGAATTATAATGAAGGAAAAATAAGTATAATTCATTGCTCGACTTGAAAAGAAGTCCAGTCGTTAGATACTATAATATTACAGCAAACTGCCTAAACGCTCCACATTGGCCTCAAATTTTTATATAGAATGCCTAAAAGTAGTATACTGTTACAATATTTTTATCTTATCTTTTTATTGATTACCCTAAAAACGTAACCCGGTCGAATAACGATATAAATCTTCAATAGATTCAAGTGATACTAGAAGGAATATTGCAAAGGTCAAGGGCTTAAATCTTCGATGAGTCACCTAGTGTACGATTAGTCGTCACCTTAATTGTTCTATAAATATTTTGATACACTTAAAATAAATTATTAGGAAATTATACTAGGCGTATTTATTTTAATAAAATAATTTAATGGAATAATAAGTATTATAAGTAATTTGATATGGCATTTTTTGGGAACCCGACGTTTTCTACCCGTCATTAAATACCTATTTGTGTATTATCAAAGCGTTGTGCAGATGTAGAGCGTATTACTGTAATTACGATAGTTATGGGTTCGATCTTCGAAATCAAAGAAACGTATGTTACCCTTATTTCTCCATTTTAATAACACAAAATAGTAGCGTTGATCGTCACCATTCAACACACGCATACACAACAACAAAAGCAGAGAAAAAAGTGTCATGACATTATGCTGTCGGAGACAATCTTCCTATCTTGATTTATACAGAAGGCTGAAAAAAATTATTTTACATAACAACTAACTTATATTGTTTTACTCATATCTTTCGCTTTACATAAAAGGGTGGGAAAAAGAACTCAAATTTTTTTTGCCAAAAGTAAGAATAACAAATAATATAAATATATCTAAACTTCACTTCGAATGAGAATTGAACCTATGTCACAGTCAGACATTGTCTTACATGGCCACTGTAGCATTGATAGATACACCAATTAATTCGTCAAATATATGAATTTTATTTTTAGAACATAGAAGTTTAACCACTCCACCCGATCCTTCAAAAGAGACATTGCTAGGGCGAAGTTCTTGTACACCTCCAGGATTGGCGAGCGACTAGAGCGTCTTCCGTCTGGAACTCGTGCATTTTGGTCCCTCGCTAAAGCCGTCCAGGGAAATTTCTGTACGCCATCTCTACCACCTTTGCTCAAGGGAGATGATTCATTGGTCCACGACGCAAAGGAGAAAGCCGACCTCCTGGGCAAATTCTTTGCGTCCAACTCATTCCTGGATGACAAGGGCCAAGACCCGCCGATAATACCACGGTGCAACTTTGTTATGCCGGACATCCGATTCCACCAAAAAGCAGTGCGGTCAGCAATGCTATCCCTGGATGTCCACAAATCGAGCGGGCCCGATGGAATCTCTCCCATTGTTCTAAAGACATGTGCTCCGGAGTTGGCACCGGCAATAACGCGACTTTTTTCGGCTTTCCTATTCCTCTGGCGTAGTCCCGTCTTCATGGAAGACAGCTTTAGTGCACCCGATCCCTAAAAAAGGTGACCGCTCAGATCCGACCAATTACAGGCCAATAGCCATAACCTCATTGCTCTCGAAAATAATGGAATCCATTATTAACAACCAGCTCCTACGGTACCTTGAGGATCACCAGCTGCTTAGCGACCATCAGTACGGCTTCCGTCAGGGTCGCTCGGCTGGCGATCTCCTAGTATACCTGACACATCGTTGGGCACAAGCCATCGAGAGTAAGGGCGAGGCTGTGGCTTTTAGTCTGGATATAGCGAAGGCCTTCGATCGGGTTTGGCATAAAGCACTACTTTCAAAGCTACCTTCCTATGGGCTTCCTGAGAAATTATGTGAATGGGTCACCAGTTTCCTAACTGACAGAAGCATAAAGGTCGTAGTCGACGGCGAATGCTCCGATCTCATGTCCGTTAATGCTGGTGTCCCGCAAGGCTGTGTGCTATCACCCACGCTGTTCCTCTTGCACATTAATGATATGCTGCAAATGAGTGGCATTCATTGTTATGCGGATGACAGCACAGGTGATGCTTTATACACCGGCCGCGCCAACATTTCTCGGGAAAACGTCATTGAAAGCCGAACCAAACTTGTGTCTGTAATTGAAACTTCGTTTCAGGAAATATCAGACTGGGGTAAACTAAACCTGATCCAATTTAACCCCAAGAAGACACAAGTTTGCGCGTTCACCGCTAAAAAGCTGCCATTTGTCGTATCGCTCCGTTTCGAAAGCACTCCTCTAACTGCCTCAGCCAATATCGGAATTCTTGGCGTCGACATATCGAGCGAAGTCCAGTTTTGTGATCATCTGGAGGGTAAGGCTAAATTAGCCTCGAAGAAGCTCGGGGTGCTCAATAGATCGAAACAGTATTTCACGCTGGCTCACCGCCTGCAACTTTACAAGGCTCAGGTTCGGCCACACATGGAATACTGTTCACATCTTTGGGCAGGGGCTCCCCAGTACCAGCTTCTCCCTCTAGACCGCATTCAAAGGAGAGCGACTCGAATTGTCGATTGCGAAAAGATTTCTGATCGGCTCGACTCCTTGGCACTACGTAGAGATGTAGCCTCGCTATGCATTCTCTACCGCATATATCATGGGGAGTGCTCTGAAGAACTGTTCGGACTGATCCCTGCCGCCTCTTTCCGTTATCGATCTATGCGACAACTCCACCACCCCCACCACCTTGACAGTTGGCAGAGTACAACTGTACGATTTAGCAGAAATTTTCTGCCCCGCACCACAAAATTGTGGAATGAGTTGCCGCATGCGGTATTTCCGGACAGATACGACCTGCAGACCTTCAAAAAAAGAGCGTATTCCCATTTAAAAGGCCGGCAACGCATTTTGTAGCTCCTCTGGTGTTGCAAATGTCCATGGGCGGCAGTATTCACTTACCATCAGGTGATCTGTCAGCTCGTTTGCCACCTATATTATATAAAAAAAAAAAAAAAAAAATATTTCTATATCTTCAATAAAATTTGACTGTGGTACTGCTTAAATTATTTAAATATTCTGTTATTATGTAAATATGTATTTGTATAAGTATTTATTATTATCTATGATAATAAATATTACTATCATTGTATTTCTAATATATTGTAATAAATTCTATATTCGTAGTAGTTCCAAGATTTACTATGGTTAATTGAATTTTATTTCTTCTTAATTTAACTTCGCTCAATTTATTGACTACTCAACAGAAGGGTACATAATAGTATTACCACAGTAAAACCCTAAAATAAGGCATCGACGTTGTTTGTACAAAATAAACACTTTAAGGGCTACTAATGACCGCCATAACTAATTTTGACAAGGCTAAGCGATGCTGTAAAGTTCACCTCTTAAAATTTAAGCAAAGCAATTTAGTAACATATTTTTTCATTGACAATTATGAATATATTATTAATAAG
>JAZFAU010001138.1:0-2500 GCA_037178615.1 Dione vanillae
ATAAAATTTTACAGAAGGACATTAAATTTTTCTTTTTACATTAAGTTTTTTTTTTGATAAATCTTTTGTTTTAAAAAAAAATGTAGTTTTCATTTTTCGTCTTTCATTGTTTAGACACTTGGGGCCCAGTTCACATTACTGATAAAGTTCAGATAATTGCATTAGGGGTAGTTAATGCTTTTACCATATAGCATTTTTTTTCTGTTTCCATCTCTCCATTTATTACTGGAGAAAAATTTTACGCTAAAATTTAACGGCAACAGTCAAAATTTGCGATTTTTATTTTGGTCCACAATGAAACATAAAAAAAATTCTATTTTTAATATCTAACATTTTCTTTGCTTATCTAGAGATAAATAGGAATTTGGGGCCGCATAAATCTCTAAGATATAAATTGGCCTGTCCAGAGAAAAATTGCAACCGCATAAACCTTTTTAGTTTTTGATCTTTTTTAAATAATAAAAAATTTACGCTTTACAAATTCCGAGGGTTTTTTGGGCTTTCCACTTTGGGGTTGAGTTATGTTGGGATTTGATGCAAACCACAGGATTGGGGTGGATGTTTTTTTTTTTATCTTCACGACTTTTCCCCGCTTTGTCAGTAGGTAAAGGAACTTTTGTTAAAACTGGCGTCTCATTTGTTTTTTTTTTTCTAATAAACGTTATAAAATAACATTAAAATTTTATTCCTCAAATTCTTAAGACCAAATTTTCTTAATTCTGACTAGTCTGAAAATTAAAATTTTTTGCCCCAATACAAATTTTATGTAGTTTAGCCATTCCTTTTTTTTGAAATTAAATTTGCATATTATACACTAGAAATGAATAT
This sequence comes from Dione vanillae, assembly GCA_037178615.1. Lineage (NCBI taxonomy): Eukaryota > Metazoa > Arthropoda > Insecta > Lepidoptera > Nymphalidae > Dione > Dione vanillae. The sequence goes on from JAZFAU010001138.1 coordinate 829, forward strand.
GGGTGAATTTCAAACTAAGCGTTCTTAAAACTATTTAAAATAAATTAAAAAAAGTTATAATCTTTTCATTATTTGTGTTATTTGTTTTTAGCTTCACGCTGTATCCCGCTTATGCGGATAGGCTTCTACCCGGGACGTAGACCCCTAATCAGAATTAAAGGGAAACACCTCTATCTTTTACACGCGCTTCTATTATTTAAAAAGAAATATTGACCAAAATAAAAACCTTTCGCTTTCTTTTACTATGAAGGTATTAATAAAAAGTCTTGTTAACTTTGTGATTTCCCAATTTTTTATTAAAAAACACCACCGGGGTGTCCTGACATATGACAATTTTGTTTACTTTGATAAATTTTATAAAAGTGTTAGATTGATTTATAATTGGGGAATTATAATAGATTTTTTCTATTTCCATTTTTTCGCTCGCAACACGCAAGGGGGGGGTTAGTTCCCGCCACTCAAACTATCTTAAAAATGGGGGGAAAGGGGGGACGGAAAAGAGGGGGACAACAACGGGGTGTTTTAACACAGGTTTATACATTTCCCTTGCCTACCCTGCCATGTGGGATAAAGAACCAGCTAAAAAAAAAAAAAAAAAAAAAAAATATAAAATATGTAAGTTTTCTTTTCTTCTATAGATGTGTTAAAAGCTTTTCTCTTTCCCTTTTGTCTTTTTTGTTCTTTTTAAATGTTTTCGACTCGAAAAACTATCCCGTGAAAATTGGAAATTGTTGGGGCGTAGTAAAAATTTCAAGAAATTTTCTTTAAAAAAAAACTTCAAATTATTGTCGTCCCGTTTATAATTTATAAAAATGTATTAAATTTTAGGAAGGAAAAAGTGTCAAACACCCTTTATTTTATTATAACAGCAAAGGCCCTTTAAAACACCCAACGAAAAACAAAAAAAATTTTAAATAAAATTTATAAGTTTTTTTAAAAATCGGTTTTAATTGTTTTATTTTAAAAAATAAAATATTTAAATATATTAATAAAAGTAATAATATTATAGAAAAAATTAAAAAATTTTATTTCTCAAGGGGAATAAACCTGCACGACAAATATAGGTTATAAAAATCCCAAAAAATATATAAAATTGTTTCACTAAAACGGGGAAATTCTGAAGCTACTTTCTAGCAAAACACTTGTTTTTTCAAGTCAATGGGGGTTTAATTTTTTACGAACCATTGTCCCCAAACAAATGCCTTTTATACAAGCTTTTCTATAGATTGTTATCGAGTTTCTTTAAATCAAAGCTAAAGATGCGAGTGAAAAAAAAATTTCGATCTATTATTTTCCTTTTAGGTTTTTGTAGTATTTACATAATTTTTGCCTTTTTCCCTCTAAAAGGATCAGACAGAACTAGTGAAAAACACTACAAAAGTGAGAATAAACATATATATTTTTTTCCCCTAGGGGGATACTTGGGAAAAAAATTGAGCCCCCAACGCTACATCCCTGCCTCCCCTCTTCCGCCTGGGCCACTGCAAACCTTTTATCCAAGCCCCGGTGAATCATCACCCCTTTTTACGTGACTTTCCCCCCATCTTTACACTGTTTTTTCGAAAGTAAAACCGTTTCTGTCTCATATAGTATATTGACCTTAGATGGAGGGAACAAGCTGTAGAACGCGAAAACAAAATTAATTTTGTTTTATAAAAATTTTAAAATTGAA
>JAZFAU010001138.1:7500-21999 GCA_037178615.1 Dione vanillae
ATTAAAACTGAATCATATTTTTTTATTGTTATTGGTATACAAAAATAAAAACATTATACTATTTTCTTACAGTTAACTTTACTTTCTCATAGACAATAGAAGAGAAAACCGAGCATCAGAAGCCTCCGTTCTCCGTTTCCTAACTGATACATTTCCTATAGTACCATATACCGATTATATAACCTTATTTTGTTCCTCTCTCCAAGAAAGCTCTACACAAAAGCGGTCTGACATAATATTATGTCAATATTACAGGAATCTAACTGTCGTAACATACTTAGCACCTTACGTTTGTCGACTTTCAGTTAACAATTGCACGTAATACATACCGATTTATTTATTGTTTGTTTTGCATTTGTCTTATTAACTAAATCAGAAAGGCTATAGTAGCTCAGTGAGTCAATGTAAACATGAAAGTTATCGATTTGATTCCTACTCGAATTTATTTTTGTTTTGTGTTGAAAGCTAAGAAAGAAGTGTCTTTAACTCTTTATACTATGTTTTTTGCATTTGAGACTTCTATATTTTAAAGAAAGAAAAATCGAAATTAGTGGAAATCCTTACAAATACTAAGTTTTAAAGTATTTCTGTTAAATATAGAGGAGGCTAGATCTGTAAACTTAAAAAATGCAAGATTAATTGATTCATAAATTGATTCTGATATAGGAAGTCAATTCTGGTTACCAGAAGCAATGAGAATCGTAGTTTAGTATTTATTATATTATAAAAGCTAGCATAAAACATATACGCAAATATGTAAAAATATATAGCCAAATATATAAAAACATATAGGTGAACATGCAAAAACATATATTTAAACATATAAAATTGTTGAACTTAGCTTATTTGAACTTGTTGCTCTTGGAAAGCCTTCGTACAAGAGGCAAGGCTTCGCAATTTAAAATCCCGCACATAAAACATATACGCAAATATGTAAAAATATATAGCACTTACGTTACTTACGCACTTACTTACGCATCGTCTATTATTTTTTTTTTATGAATAATTATAATTTAAGCATAATTTTTTTTAACACTTAATAATTTTAACAACACATCATCATCTTAATAATTCATCTTGCTTATCATAATTTATTATTTTAAGTATCTTATGTAATGCTAAAGTTAATTTAGGCTATACAAGCTTATTTCCATGACATTTTCAATTATTTCATACTACCTCTACCTACCTATGCTTGTTGAGGTACTGTAGATAGGTAGAGGTGGTATGAAACAATGGGCACAGTAGAATCCCGGCAACCTTTAGGAATTAAAGACCTCATTTTAGAAATTAAAAAATAGATACGGAATTTGGAAAATATATCTTTTTTAAATATATAATAGATGTTGTTTTCTATTTATTTATAAAATTAGAAATTTACAACTTGCGGGGACGGAGAAAGCAGGGACTAAGCAACGGAGTGTCTTAACATTAGGTTCATGTGGTTCCTGCAGTTCCCTCTGCCTACCCTGCAATATGCGGAATAAAGCGTGAAGCTAAAAACAATAAAACAATTTATAACATACTTTTTGATGGCAGATTATACGCAATTCAGAATGAATTAAAATTCTTAGATAGAATTAGTAGAATATGAACTAAACTTTGAGGAGACATATATTTCTTATTTGCCATTTTATGGCCCCCCCCCCCTCCCCCTTGGAGAGTGGAGACTGGACATGGAGTTGTTTATATATATACACACTATAGCCCCCTCTCTACCCTTGTATAACTAAGATGTAATTTTTAGTACCAACAAAAAATCGTACTCAACTTACGATTTTGTTCGCCTTTGCTGAAAATAATATTTAAATGTGATATATTGCTACACCCTCCATCCCCCCTTCTGCTATTTTGTCATTTTTTTTGGATCCCCCTCGAAAGAGGTTGAAGTCTCACGTTATTTATGTGCAGCCTCATATCTGTCTAGAATTGATAATAATGTTTTTTTTTGTGTTTTTTATATGTACATATAATATTTAGTAGATTTCAATGCAGTATATTTCTATTTTTATAGCTTCACGCTTTATCCCGCACATAGCAGGGTAGGCAGAGGGAACTGCAGGGACCGTGGGAACTTAGTGTTAAGACACACCGTTGCTCGCTGTTTAGTCCGTGCTGTCTCCGTCCCCGCTTTCTGCCTTTTTCGAGGCATTGCGTGTTGAGTGGCGGAACTAAACGCCGCGCTTTGCCTAGTTTGCCAGAGCGAAGAAAATGGAAATAGAAAAATCCATCTTCCCCGACTGGAGATCGAATCCAGAAACCGTCGCGTAATAGGCAGACATTCCGCCTCTGCGCCACGACAGTCCGGATACAATATTAAGTATATTTACTATAATAATTAGTATATTTCAGTGTAATTAATACATGTAAGTATGAAAATATAATAAAAAAATACTTCTTTTAATATTAATAGTAATTAAGTTCTATAGAATACTAGTTCTATAAATAGGTATAATTTTATAAACAGATCGTCTTGGTACGTTAGAACAGTGTTCGACTGCAAAAACTATAACAAGTTTGATTCCCCACTCAGGGAAATAGCCTAATAATATATAATAATAAATTAGTGCACCATTTAACAAAATGACTTGGAAATAAAATTATTGGGAATACATTTAATGTATTTCAAAGTCATAGCCGATTAATTTTACGACACCATTGTACGCAAGAATATCAGTTCTTATACAAGCTTTTGTATAGATTGTTATCGAGTTCCTATTTTAATCGGCATCTAAACGATTCGAGATAAATTATAAATATATCGATTCTATTATTTTTCTTTAAGGATTTTTGTGTTATAATTTATACAAGCTTAGTGGTCTTTACCTGTAAATGCATCATACAGAAATCATTGCCAAAAAATATTTATATACAAACACATAAAATGACGCGTTGTCCCTAGCCTGTAGTCAGAGAGAACGGAGAACGAACTTCATAAACCTCATCATACATGCTCTCCGGGGAGTCCTCATGCTTTCCACATGACCTTCCTACAGTTTCTTCGACTGTGTTTTCGAAAGTCAACCGAAGAGAAGACTCCTCTTACATTTCTTGCCACTCACTTTTGCTTCATATATCACTTTCACAATTAATTCACTCCCATGTTGTTTTCTTTCAGTTCTTAGAGATAGCTATCCAAATACAAATTGAACAAATAGCTGACATGGCGCAACCCTGTTGAACACCTGATTGAATACCAAACAGGCTGAGTGATATAAAGAAACCTTACTTATTATACCGAATATCTTCCATAATCAATTCAATGAAAAATAAGACAAAGCGAAAAAATAGAAAAGTAATATTGGATCTTGCAATATGTATTACTTTATAAATAGACGCTTTCAAAACAAGAAGCTCATACGTATTAAGGTCATTTAATGTTTCAAGTGATTTGTAAAAATCGACAAATGCTAAGCTCTTTGTTTCCATTTGACTTCTCATGGTCGTAATTAACGTTAGATTCTTTAGGGGTGCTTAAGGTAATGGTTTTTTCGGTTTGTTAGTGATATTAGTGGGTTCAATTCTCAAACAGTAAATGTGATATAATATATTTAATTTAGGCTATAATTTGCTTGATTATTATGTATTTTGAAAGAATTAGGTATAAAAGTGTGACCAAGTATGATTATGAAGGAACACAATAAGGGGTTCCGTAGCAGTAGAAAGTTAATACAGATTGCTTAAGCTCAAACAAAATGTGACTCATTTTTCATAGTGTTCGTAGAAACAAAGTTATTTTTGTAAAATTTATTTATTTATAACTTTTTCACTTAGAATCAATAAGATGATCACATGTGTACGTCAGATAGAGCGAACGGAGGAGTGTCAGAGGAGCCCAATTCGATAATAAATGTCAAATTGATCCCCTCCGAAACCTACACACTCTATGACTTAAAACTTAAGTTACGAGAGTTCCAAGCGCGGCCTGGTGAGAAGAGCCCACAACAAACTCAACCAGATTTCCCTAAACCTATTGTGATCACTTCACAAACGTCAAAATGTATATATAAAATATATATATATATATATATATATATATATATATATATATATATATATATATATATATATATATATATATATATATATATATATATATATATATATATATATATATATATATATATATATATATATATATATATATATATATATATATATATATATATATATATATATATATATATATATATATATATATATATATATATCTTGAGTGTAGAAACACGACGAAACTCAAAGGTTTTCGTATCTGCAATTCACCTACGGAATCCTGAAAATAATAAATAATGAACGTACGGAAAATATAAGAAAAAATAACCTTTTATTAATTATTAAAAACAAACTCCTTGTACTATGGGATGCGAAAGTTATGATTAAATAACTTAAATGTTAAAATTAATTACAATCTACATTATGGTAGATGGGAATACTAAAACTTTATCATAAATAAAAAATTTGCAATATTTTTAATTTATGATAAAGTTTTTGAATAGATACAGAGAACCAAGTACCAAAATATTTCCTTCTCTGGTTTCCGTACACAATATTGATAGTTGGTGGTGCAGCCTTACATAATATTATGAGAAAAGAAAAAATTAAGAAATATTTTGTCTCGTTGTTATTGAACTGACGACCTTTCTGTTTACAGTCAGACACTATTCCAGTGCGCTAAGATGGTCTTCATAAAGGATTATATGTTAAATATATATGTAATCAATTTGTATTATATACTAAATATAACAAAGCGGGGACGGAGAAAGCAGGGACTAAGCAACGGAGTGTCTTAACACTAGGTTCATATGGTTCCTGCTGTTTCCTCTGCCTATCCTGCAATGTGCGAGATAAAGCGTGAAGCTATAATAAAAAAATGTATATAACAAGAGTAAGTATAAAAGATAAGCGTTTTTTTATATATATTATCAATTGTTTAACCTACAGAACCCTCCAAAACCATTGCATCGGTCAAGATGGATCGCTTAGATAATTTTATTAACAAATTGTCTTTTGTACTGGCAAATGTAAATGTTTTGCGAAATAAGTCTCAATAGCGCTTCATTGTCCACTTGCGAAACAAAAAGCGGAGTATTGACGTAATTAGATATATTGGGATTTAATTTTTTTATTATTTAAAAAAACAAATATTTCAATATGGCCGTCGTGAGTACGAAACTAAAACTGCTGTAAAAGCAACGGCTTTTGAGTTTGATTCCGACTTCTAAAGAATTTATTAACTATATCCCTTGCTCTGGGAATTTGATAGTCCTTGGCGTTAAGTTCCGCCAATCAATATCTTACAAATTGAAGAATATCTCACAAGAAATTAGGAACTTAATATCATGGATAGGTTCCGTTAGCCTACCCTTTGCGGGATACACGCTTTAAAGGTAAAATAGCAGACTACTTGTCCGTACACGAAATTACATATTATTATTATATTAATGCTCAAAGCCAACCTTAAAAAATATAATTGTTGCCACATCCAAAATTTACCGTAAGTATTAGGTACAATAAATTGTAGCTTATTAAAATTTAGTAAAGCCGATAATAATTCATTAGTTATTTCGTTAAGCTTATTACTCTGTACATGAAGATTTAAGGGACATAAATGTGTTAAAATGAAATGATTTAAATTTCATTCAGATTCTATATCATATTTTTATTTAGTTGAAAAAAAATAAATGAAAATGGCCGCCATGATAGCACAGCGTCTAAGTTAACATTCATAAATTCTGTTCTGTTTTGCGAAGAAAAATTCTAGCTATTTAGCTATTTCTATTATATATATATATATATATATATATATATATATATATATATATATATATATATATATATATATATATATATATATATATATATATATATATATGTATATATATATATATATATATATATATATATATATATATATATATATATATATATATATATATATATATATATATATATATATATATATATATATATATATATATATATATATATATATATATATATATATATATATATATATATATATATATATATATATATATATATATATATATATATATATATATATATATATATATATATATATATATATATATATATATATATATATATATATATATATATATATATATATATATATATATATATATATATATATATATATATATATATATATATATATCTATATATATAAAAATGAATTGCTGTTCGTTAGTCTCGCTAAAACTCGAGAACGGCTGAACGGATTTATCTTATCTTGGTCTTGAATTATTCGTGGAGGTCTAGGGAAGGTTTAAAAGGTGAGAAAAATTCGATTAATTGCCGGGAAAATCCTCAAAACAGCATTTTTCTATTTCCCATACAAACGTTTTCTAAATAAAATGGAGAGTCAATTTGTAATTTATTACCGCTGCATAAAGTTCAAATTCGCGTGCGCATTGGAGGATCAAATATCGCGTTCTGAAACTCAACAGAAGAAAATTGCATAGCCTCAAAATACATTGTACTGCAATCATAATATTTGACATTAGATTTGACAACCAACTAATATGTCGCATTTCAGAGCATGGAAAAAAGTATTACGATATTATATCTATCTTTGTGGATACGTGCGCGAGAACTTTCTTTACTTTGGTGATCCTTTGTGATAGTGACATTCCAAGTAATGTGCTTTTTTTTGTGATAGTGACATTTTACTGCTAAATAAGCGGGAAATTTTCTCACTTTGATTAATTACAATTTACGATGCCGAGGAGAAGACGACCTGACTTAGGTCGTCGTAGTCAATCAAATGTGCGAAGAGCTACCTCACGTGCTAACCGCACTGATGACCAGAGACAGACAGATCAAGAAAATGGTCGTATTGGTATGTCAGAATTTCGTTCTTTAGTGAGTGACAATGTAGGAGATAGGCTTGGAATGCAACGAGTTCGTGCACATCAAACACATCAACAGCAAGCTAGACATAATGAAATTGAGCGAATCCGGTGATACACTGGTGAAATACACTGGTGAATCTACTGGATTATGTTGTGCTGAAGGCAAAGTAAAACTGCCGCAATTGGTCCCACCACCAGATCCTTTACGCTCTTTAGTTTCTGGGATTGGAAATGATTCTAAACACTTCTTGACCAACATTCAGAAATATAACAACTGTTTCCAGATGACATCATTTGGTGCTACACATATTATACAAGACAATTTTATGCCCACTTTCAAGGTAATATATAAGAATATTTTTTTATATTATTCAAATTTGTACTAAAATATATATATCGAAAATAATTAATGGACAAATTTTTAAAAATTACAGATACAAGGACAAATTTATCACTTACTGGGAACTTTGTTACCACTACCTGATGCAGATCATCAATTTTTACAAATTTATTTTATGGGCAATTCAGATGCGGAAATTAATAATCGTTGTGCTCACAATCCCACAGTGAAGAGAACCATTGTCCAACAATTACAAATGTTTCTTCATCAGAATAACAATTTAATAAACATGTTCAAAATAGCATTGGATCGGATGCCATCTGATAGCCATAATATTATTATTCGAGCTGACAAAACACCTGCCGGTGAACACACAAGGAGGTTCAATTCACCTACCATTGATGAAGTGGATGTTGTCATTGTAGGAGAAAATTTACAATCTAGAGATATTGTGCTTCATCGTCGGAATAGTGATTTAAAACGTGTATCTGAAACACACAGGAGTTATGATGCACTACAATATCCATTGATCTTCTGGCAGGGGGAAGATGGATACATAATAATATTGAACAAGATTAAATAACATTTTTAAATTCAATTCATCTAAGTAACAATGTAAACATTTATAATTTTCGATTGCAGGTGCTGAAACCAACAAAAAAGTTAGTGCTATGAATTTCTATTCATACAGACTCATGATCCGTCAAGATGAAGTAAATCATATTTTGATGTGTCAACGACTTTTTCATCAGTTTGCAGTTGACATGTATGTCAAAATTGAGACTGAACGATTGACATACATCCGTTTGAACCAACGACGGCTACGGTCAGAGGAATACATTCATCTCCGCGATGCTATAAATGCTGATGGCAATGTGAATAATGTAGGAAGAATGACAATTTTGCCAGCTACTTATATCGACACCGTAATGAACCAGGATGACGTAATCAAATATCCCACTGAGTTTTTAAATTCACTGATTACCACCTCACAATTTGCAGTTAAAAGTAGGATTAGTTGTTATCATGCTGCGTAACATTAATCAACCTCGACTATGCAATGAAACAAGACTGGCTGTGAAAAGACTAATGAATAACGTCATTGAGGCGACAATCATAAAAGGAAAATACAAAGGAGAGGATGCCTTGATCCCGCGAATACCGATGATACCAACGGACTTACCATTCGATTTTAAACGCTTACAATTTCCAGTACGTCTGGCCTTTGCGATGACCATAAATAAATCGCAAGGACAGTAGTTAGAAGTTTGTGGAATCAACTTGGAGTTTCCCAGTTTCGCGCATGGACAATTATACGTCGCGTGTTCGCGCGTCGGAAAACCGTCTTCTTTGTTTATTTACGCACCACAAAACAAAACAAAAAATATAGTTTATGAGAAAGCTTTAAATTAATTAACAGAATGTATTTTAACAGTGTGTGTCTGTGTATATCAAATTTAAACCTTATAATAAATGCTTTTTTATTAAATATGGATTCGATTTATTTGTTTTAAAATCATTTTATACAAAAGATTAGGGTTTTTTTTTATCGACGAGGCAGTACGAAGTCTGCCGGGTCAGCTAGTATATATATATATATATATATATATATATATATATATATATGCATATATATATATATATATATATATATATATATATATATATATATATATATATATATATATATATATATATATATATATATATATATATATATATATATATATATATATATATATATATATATATATATATATATATATATATATATATATATATATATATATATATATATATATATATATATATATATATTATATATATATATATATATATATATATATATATATATATATATATATATATATATATATATATATATATATATATATATATATATATATATATATATATATATATATATATATATATATATATATATATATATATATATATATATATATATATATATATATATATATATATATATATATATATATATATATATATATATATATATATATATATATATATATATATATATATATATATATATATATATATATATATATATATATATATATATATATATATATATATATATATATATATCAGATGGCATCCGATCCAATGCTATTTTGAACATGTTTATTAAATTGTTATTCTGATGAAGAAACATTTGTAATTGTTGGACAATGGTTCTCTTCACTGTGGGATTGTGAGCACAACGATTATTAATTTCCGCATCTGAATTGCCCATAAAATAAATTTGTAAAAATTGATGATCTGCATCAGGTAGTGGTAACAAAGTTCCCAGTAAGTGATAAATTTGTCCTTGTATCTGTAATTTTTAAAAATTTGTCCATTAATTATTTTCGATATATATATTTTAGTACAAATTTGAATAATATAAAAAATATTCTTATTTATTACCTTGAAAGTGGGCATAAAATTGTCTTGTATAATATGTGTAGCACCAAATGATGTCATCTGGAAACAGTTGTTATATTTCTGAATGTTGGTCAAGAAGTGTTTAGAATCATTTCCAATCCCAGAAACTAAAGAGCGTAAAGGATCTGGTGGTGGGACCAATTGCGGCAGTTTTACTTTGCCTTCAGCACAACATAATCCAGTAGATTCACCAGTGTATTTCACCAGTGTATCACCGGATTCGCTCAATTTCATTATGTCTAGCTTGCTGTTGATGTGTTTGATGTGCACGAACTCGTTGCATTCCAAGCCTATCTCCTACATTGTCACTCACTAAAGAACGAAATTCTGACATACCAATACGACCATTTTCTTGATCTGTCTGTCTCTGGTCATCAGTGCGGTTAGCACGTGAGATAGCTCTTCGCACATTTGATTGACTACGACGACCTAAGTCAGGTCGTCTTCCTCCTCGGCATCGTAAATTGTAATTAATCAAAGTGAGAAAATTTCCCGCTTATTTAGCAGTAAAATGTCACTATCACAAAAAAAAGCACATTACTTGGAATGTCACTATCACAAAGGATCACCAAAGTAAAGAAAGTTCTCGCGCACGTATCCACAAAGATAGATATAATATCGTAATACTTTTTTCCATGCTCTGAAATGCGACATATTAGTTGGTTGTCAAATCTAATGTCAAATATTATGATTGCAGTACAATGTATTTTGAGGCTATGCAATTTTCTTCTGTTGAGTTTCAGAACGCGATATTTGATCCTCCAATGCGCACGCGAATTTGAACTTTATGCAGCGGTAATAAATTACAAATTGACTCTCCATTTTATTTAGAAAACGTTTGTATGGGAAATAGAAAAATGCTGTTTTGAGGATTTTCCCGGCAATTAATCGAATTTTTCTCACCTTTTAAACCTTCCCTAGACCTCCACGAATAATTCAAGACCAAGATAAGATAAATCCGTTCAGCCGTTCTCGAGTTTTAGCGAGACTAACGAACAGCAATTCATTTTTATATATATAGATATATATATATATATATATATATATATATATATATATATATATTATATATATATATATATATATATATATATATATATATATATATATATATATATATTATATATATATATATATATATATATATATATATATATATATATATATATATATATATATATATATATATATATATATATATATATTGGTAGTAGCTTGACTAAATAAAACTCCATCTAGTAGATATCGAACCCACAAACCGTCGCGTTTTCAACCAGACGCTGCGCCTCTTCACCGTTTTACTTTATAAATAAAATAGATAAACAAAAACAGCTGCTACACAAAGACAGTAATAATTTATGTGTGAAAAAATACGTAAAATATACATATATTTAAAATGTGTCAACTCGATGTTGCACAGATTATGTAAAACGATGTAAAATTACTTTTTTGTTGGTACAATGGGGTCTCAAGAAAAAAAAAGATCTTTTTCACAGATCTCTAAATTTTGTATTGTTTAATTTTGAAATAATCTAGTGTAATGATTTTGTTATTAGTGTAAACAGTTAATGTAAGTATATATTGTTGTTCATAGTTTAAATATATTTTTTAAACTGTACTGTGCTACAGTGGGCTCTACATTTTTATACGACGCGGAGTACTCTCTATACTTAGAGAGATGATGCAATCCAATGTACAATATATATGATTGGAGAATTAAAAAAAATGCTTAATAAAACGTCAGATATATACGAGGTAACAAAGTTAATTTCCTCGTGTTAGGATCGAAACCACGGGTTAAATTAAATTATATTAAATATACAAATTCATATTCTAATTTTTTTTATAATTATATAATTTTTAAAAAATATAGAAGACACAGAGACAAATCTCTCCGCTCTCCGCTTCCCAATAATGAGATTTACAATCCAATACATTCGTATATTGCTTAATACTCTACCTATTCTAGATGACATCACATTTTTTAAGATGTTTCACATTGCAACTTCATCCCCGATAGAAGCGACCGATTTAAAATGAGCTCGCGCCCAATAGACAAAGTTTCTTGCACATGGTCACCGTAAAATGGTCGCATCATCTCGACAGAGGTTAAAAGCGTGAACTATGTATGAACGGTGAACATTCTCTTCCAATAGTCAAATCTATAAAGTTTAGTTGCAACGGTCTGTTGATTTATTTTTTTTTATTTCTTTTTTTTAAAATAAGTTTATTTTTTTTTTGTAGTAAAAAAACGTGATTTTATTTTAATTATAATTTTTTTATTAATTTTTCTTTTTTTTTTCGTATTGTAGAACGGTTGTCTAGTGCCAGTGCGTGTGATTAATGTTTATTTTTTTTTCACATATTCTTTCTCTGTTTTAGCTGTGACATATTGGGACAAAAATTAAGGTATTTTTTTTATTTTCATTTTTTTTTGAGTACACAATATTTCAATGTTATTTTTTTTTCTGTAAATACTTACGTTGTTTGTATTATGACAAAAAGCTTAAATATGCCATAATAATTTAATAAAATCTTATAATCTATATATAAATTTACATATACGATGTCACCATACGTTTATATTATTCGCATTTAACGAAACTCTTATTGAGCAATATTATGAATAATATATAGTAAAATTATTATAATGCCAGTTATATTATAATATATTATTTTTAATTTATTTGTATATGTTGCATCTATAATATAATATACAAATAAATAAATATATATTTAATTTCATTTAATAATAATAAAATTAAGTTAAGTAAGCTTTTAAGTTTGATACTTATTATATCGGCATGACGCAGTGGCGCAGCGTCTGATTCTAAACGTGTCGGGTATAGGTTTGACTCCTAGTTGGGGAGAATGAATTAATACTTAAATAAAACATAAAAATTTGACCGCAGCATTATTTGAACTCGCACCTCTTACAATCGCTTTGACTAAACACATTATTTTATTTACGTATATTTTCTATTCTTTGTGTGAATTAACACTGAAAATAATAAAAATAGAGAATGAATTACTGTTATTTTCTTTGCTCTGGTCGACGAAGAGTAGCGTTGAGGCCCGCCACTTAAAACACAATGTTTCAAAACGTGTAATTTACAAAACGTAGTGTTTTATCACTATATTTACACTAACAGGTTCACATAAATATATGTTTGCTATGTTAAAATATATAAAATATTTAAATTTAAATTATTTTAATGATAACAAAATTAACTAAATAGAATGTTGAATTCATAAAATACAGATTATTTCGTTCTTTCACTTCGAATGTTACGGAATGTCACAACATAACTAAGAAAATTAAAAACAAAAATAAATCTCAACTGAATTTTATAAATTTAGAAAGCGAAAGAGTTTTTACTTATTATGTAACATGCAGGATAAATATTGAAAAAAAAAGAACAAATTAAAAAAATATATATATATATATTTTTATTTGAACCTACTCGTCAACGTTACGTAAGCTTCACCAGATTTAGCTAAGTTACTTCCTAGGACTTGTAATCTACCGGATATGTCATTAGATTACTTGTGTACTGTCAATATACAACTCTCCTTGCCACCGCGATTAGAACAGGTTCTAATCTTGTAATAAAATGAAAATCAATTTTAATTCGCAGTTTACAAAAATCTAAAAATATTTTAATATATTAGTATCAATCATATATTTAGGTCTTCGTTTAGAGAAAAGCCAATTAAAAAGCTTAAGCTTAATTTAATTTCCAGTTAAATTAATTAATAAGGAAAACATACACTTTTTTAATTATTGACAGTCTAGTTAAAGCAATAGGATCAAAACAAGGAAGGTAGTGGGAATTTAGTGTTGTTTTATGCTATTTCGTATATCATGTGTTCAGAAATTAACCTCGCGTTTTGTATATTGAGAGAATCGAACCCACTATCGTCACGTTTGCAGTCAATGCTTTCGCGGCTCTTAAATTTGCAAAATAATTAGCAATGTATCTTATGTTCTATTTCAATTTAAAATGAAAATATAAGAAATTTTTTATTGGAAAGATATATACATATAAATATACCTATGTATACATATATTTATATGTATACATAGATATATTTATATTTATTCATTCTCTATTTTTATTTAATTCATTCTCTATTTTTATTATTTTCAGTGTTAATTCACACAAAGAATAGAAAATATACGTAAATAAAATAATGTGTTTAGTCAAAGCGATTGTAAGAGGTGCGAGTTCAAATAATAAATAAATATATATATATATTTATATATATATATATATATATATATATATATATATATATATATATATATATATATATATATATATATATATATATATATATATATATATATATATATATATATATATTTATATATATATATATATATATATATATATATATATATATATATATATATATATATATATATATATATATATATATATATATATATATATATATATATATATATATATATATATATATATATATATATATATATATATATATATATATTATATATATATATATATATATTATATATATATATATATATATATATATAGTTCTATTTAGCATATAAACAACAAATTTATTGGTAAAAAGTATTATAAATTTTCATTTGAGAGTTTTACAACAAGGCCCAAAAAGCTTATCCCACGATTACGACCTTAGACTAAATTAAAGATGGGTTTTTTGGGCTGTGGTTTGAACTTTCTAACATAATTATAATTTGGCCTCAAGGATATCATTGGGAAGATATGCAATTCATTAAGTTTATCATGGCCCGGTTTAAAGTTACAAGAAAAAAAATTAAATAAAATTATATTA
>JAZFAU010001139.1:0-21989 GCA_037178615.1 Dione vanillae
TTTTTTGAAGTTATTATATTTTTTTATTACTTTGAAGTTAATATCTTAAAAAAAAATAGGTTTCTTATATCTATTAATTATGTTATTTTAAAAATAACGGTTTTTCAAAACCGTTATTTTTAAAACCAGGAAGTACTCTTGCTACATGATCATCATGATGATGATGATAGGTAAGTATAACTTATAAAAAAATTGCGATAGCTCGCACTGTACTTGTTTTTTCTCGAAGTTTAAATTTCCTATAAATTATCAAAATTTTCAATATTGTGTTAACAATAAAATTGACACAGATCCCTCGAGTATAATCAGCAAGTGCCACTCTTGACTTATATTTCTTTTTGGGGTACGGAACCCTAAAATAAATGTACGCTTTTTTTTTAAATATCTAGTTTAGATTAAAGACCAATAAATAAGTGACACCGGATTTTTATCGAGATATAAATTTCCTATAAATGTCCAATTTTTGATGTTGCGTTAATCATGACATTGGTAACCACCCGCGAGTATAGATCGCAATTATCACTCGAACTGGACTCACTTATGTCGTTTGGGGTACCGAACTTTAAATATAAATATATCAAAGTCAAAGTATATATTTTTTCTTCCCATTTTGAATATATACTAAAGTTCAAAAAACTAATAAATAGCACCGTTACACAGAGTGAGCTTAAAATTGACACACCAGTCATCATCGTATATAAATGATTTATTGAAAGACGTATGAGCGGCGAGTGGCAAGTACATAAATTTTTAAGCCACGTGACTTGTAATAATTAAGGGCTACACAGTAATATAGGCCGTAAGTGAACGGTTCACGTTCGGCCATTGCTTAATGCTTAGAAACAGTAGATACTCTTGATGTTTTATTTTCTTTATAACTCCAAGGTAAGAAGCCTTTTATAACTTGTTTTTGAGATGAGTATTTAATAGTTCTTGCTAAATATATTAATTTGCTGTAACTGATTGGTAAATTTGAATTTTTATAAAATATTATAACCATTAGGTATGGACGCAATAATTTTAATAGTGCAGGTTATTGCTGGGGAATCCCCTGTAGGTAGTAAAGTCCTTTAAAAATTTCTTAGCTAGTTAGTCTTTTCCTTGTAAATAACGTCAATTAAGCCAATACTAAGAAAGTTATTGAATACAAATAACGTATAAACTGAACTTTAAGCTACAGATAATTCTTCATCTGTAGAATAAAAATTGAAGATAATTATAATAAGAGAATTAAATACAATATATAAACTCATAATATATGTACCGAAACATGTTCGACAACATACGTACAAAAGTAAGTGACATGACATGTACTTTGCTTTTCATACTTATCTCAGAATTTCTTGGCATCCAGCATTTTAACCTAATTTAGTTTTTCTTGATTTCGTCGAAAACAAAGCGTCGTCGTGTCAATTTGAAGGCCCATGTATATTTCATTTCTTAGGCAGAGAAGAATCGTCTTAGTTACCGTTCATTTGTTAACTCTGATCAAATAAAATGTTACGATTATAAACACATTTTCGATACTTTCTTTATTACACTTGCACGTAACGAGAACGTTTTGATACTTGTTAAGCTGCTGAGTACGTATGTCAGATTGAACCAAAGTCGAATATGCTCCACCCTATGCCTGTAAATTATAAAATTATGGAATCTTTCCAAAATTATATCATCAAAATTACAATTAATTACTATAGAAATTAAATCCTAGCATTAGTGACATAATAAAAAACCATCACTAAATATTGTTTAAAGGAGCGCATGTAGTCAAGAGATTCAAGGGATTAAAATATATATACACATATGAACGATAGTGAGTGTTGTACCATAAATCCACTCTGGTCTAACGTCAAATAGTATAAATGGAATTTAGTGGTGGATAACTTTATTTTTTTGAATAAATAATAAAAAAAGTTTGTAATAATTATATTCAGTTGTTTTTTTATATATATTTAATATCATATATATTTAATATTAATTATATAATTATTTGTTACAGATGGAAGAAAAACAAGATGAAGCTACAGAGTCTGACGGCTCTGGTATGGAAAGCGACGACCCCTTGACGGCAACTGACACTAAATATGGTAAAAGCTTTAGGTAAGTTTGTACGACGCGATTGTGCTCGACGATATTATTTTTTTTCTTTTCAACTTCGCATTTTTTTAAGCAATTATTATTTCTATTCTCACTTATTGTGAACTATGACACATGTAAAAATATTTAAAAAAGCCTTTTTGTCATTCAATCATTTTTTTCCTATAGCAAGATAGACTGTGTTCTCTGTTTACTAATTTCCAGCCAGCTTTCAATACATAGAGTGCGTGTTTTACTTTCAAACATATATTAAAATGTAAACGGTAGCAATGTCCTAAATTGAAGATAATCCAAATTATTACAGTCAAAACACGTTCAAGTCAGGACAATATAATTTCGTCATTAGAAATTTGTGATGACGCAACAGCCCTCAAACCGTACATTACAGCCGCGTTACACAAAACCAAAATTTGCATACACTGCCTACATATTGATATACCGTTATGTGCATTGCATGTAAATTCATTCATATATTATGTATTTGTAGTACATTTTCCATTATTTTTTTATATGTTCACGCTTTATCCCGCAGATGTCACAGTAGGCAGAGGGAACTGCAGGAACCATAGGAATCTAGTGTTAAGACACTCCGTTGCGTAATCCCTGTTTTCTCCGGCCCTGTTTTTCGCCTTTTTCGAGGCATTGCGTGTTGAGTGGGGGAACTCAACGCCGCCCTTTCCCTAATTCCTTTAATTCTATAAAACCTAATTGTTTTTATAACATTATATATAATGTTATGTATGACAATGTTTAAATACGTTTTTGCAGTGTCAAACATATTCTATTTTTTTTTTATTCTACGTTTAAAAATTAGCAAACAAATATTCAGTAAAAATATATGACCTACTTACGTATAGCATCGCTGCAATAAACCGCTCGTGTAGTCAGATTGTAAATAACTAAATGTAGTAAACTGAAACTTTGTTTTAATAAATTTAAAAAAATACTGGAGAAAAAGCTTACGTTGCAGACATTTTTAAATGTAAAAATTTACAAACTTCTGTTTTTATGGGTTCCCACCTACATATGGGCCTGGAAAGGCCAGTAAATTAGTACAGCAGTAGGATAGGCCTCCATCTTACAACATTTTGTTGCATCATTGTTTTAGTTTATTGTATAAGCATCTAAATAGTCACAGATTGGCATAACATATTGTTTATTAACGATTATAAAAAAGAAAAACGTGAAATAGGGAAAAACGAAAGCGTCCATGAAAAGGAGGTAACCACGGCTCCTTCGATTTTGCAAAGTATTGATATATTAATATATTTTGTCTTTTCCAGACATTTTACACGTGAAGCGTTGCCACGGCTGGACAACTATAGGAATGTGTTATCGTTACACGCGGCACCCCGACCAACGTTAGATGAGCTCCACAATGCTTCTCTATCTAGA
This sequence comes from Dione vanillae, assembly GCA_037178615.1. NCBI lineage: Eukaryota > Metazoa > Arthropoda > Insecta > Lepidoptera > Nymphalidae > Dione > Dione vanillae. The sequence continues at coordinate 3,493 of JAZFAU010001139.1, forward strand.
AAGGTAAGAGACCTATGTAATTTACGTAACCCGTGCACACACATTATGTTTATACGATTAGACTGACGATTACAAAAAAAATTACAGCTTTTTTAGCTTTTGTGGGCTGTTTTAACTTACAAGGACGTAAATAAACTTTTTTTTTATATTAATACCTTTGTGTTATAATTGAAATATGCAGCTGAACGTTTTTTTTACACTATTGACTGAAAATTAGGAAAAATGCAGCTTTTTTAGCTTTTGTGGGCTGTTTTAACTTACAAGGACGTAAATAAACTTTTTTTTTTATATTAATACCTTTGTGTTATAATTGAAATATGCAGCTGAACGTTTTTTTTACACTATTGACTGAAAATTAGGAAAAATACAGCTTTTTTAGCTTTTGTGGGCTGTTTTAACTTACAAGGACGTAAATAAACGTTTTTTTTTATATTAATACCTTTGTGTTATAATTGAAATATGCAGCTGAACGTTTTTTTTACACTATGTATTCAATTAACTGAAAATTAGGAAAAATACAGCTTTTTTAGCTTTTGTGGGCTGTTTCAGCGCGCAATGACATGAATAAAAGTATTTTTTTAAATAAGAGCTTTTAGTTACATTATAATATGCAGCTAACTGATATTTATTAATTACGTTAATTTAGATAATTATATTATATAACTTAGTAATATTATGCTATAACATTATTTGCATTACATTAGCATGTCATAGCAATCTTATAAAAAGACGTAATGGTATTGTGTTTGAGGACCAAAACACAAATTTATTGCAAAAAGTATTAAGAGAGGAAATATAGACGCCTCTATTGAACAGTCGACTACACTGTCCACGTGACAGTCGTGGACGTGATGACGTGTTTTCTGACTAGTTATCATAACTAAAACTTTGCCAATCTTCAATAATTTTAAAAATAGTTTCGTTCCTCGCTTTTGTAAAGCCCAGCATTGCGTCCTTATTTCTTACTAAAGAAGCAAAATTGGTGAAAGATAATGGAGTGCTTTATAAATAGGTTAAATTCTTTTTTTTTTTGTTTAATTTTTTTTTTTTTAGCTTCACGCTTTATCCCGCACATGGCATTGTAGGCAGAGGGAACTGCAGGAACCATACGAACCTAGTGTTAGGACACTCCGTTACTTAGTTTACTCCGTTGCTTATTCCGTCCCCGCTTTCCGTCGTTTTCGAGGCATTGCGTGTTGAGTGGCGGAACTCAACGCCGCGCTTTGCCTTAGTTGCCAGAGCGAAGAAAATGGAAATAGAAAAATCCATCTTCCCCGACTGGGGATCGAACCCAGAAACTGTCGCGTTAGCCGCGTTACAGGCAGACGTTGCGTAAATATATTAAAAGTCAAAAAAGAGAGAGAACTATAAAGAAAAACAAAAATAAATAATTTATAATTAACGTTTAAATTTATTTTGATCTTGTCTTCTTGCAATAGTTATCAAAGCGGCAGTGATTGTTAAGAAAGGTACAAATCATATTGTGACCACAGTATATATTATTTTTGTAAGAGTTTTCTTTCTTTAAAAGATAAATATTTCTAGGCTACTCTGGCGCAGTGGAATAGTATTGCAAATTGCGGTTGTAGCGGGTACAATACTAATTTAGAGGGTAAATATTTTTGTTGTCGCCGCTCAGGCAACACAACGTGCAATTTTAATTATCTCGAACTGAGCAGAAAGGGATGAGCCGAATGTCTTTATTTTAAGTTAAGAGAAAATGCCACGGTTGAACGTCAGTCTTAAAAAATCATAAGATAACGTTAATAGAAGTAATTTAATAAGTTATTTTATTAATCATGAATTATTAGCTAAGAATTCTAAGTAAATGGTTTGATTTTTCCATGCTTATAATTTCTACGAAAGTAACTATTGTACGTGTTTAATTACTATTACTTTATAGTATTTTTTTTTTTTTTTGAAAAATTCTTGTTAGGCTTTTTGATTTGATAATGACTCCATAGTTTTTTATATGAATCATTAAGTACAGTCGACTATGTTCCACTGAGTAATATTCGTGACTATTTACTTTTCAAAACGTATGAAGAAGTTTGGCACCAACTTACGTTGATTAAGATCATTCTTAGAATAGTTTAATTATATCTATTTGCGATTCCGCTTATACCTAATCGTAATAATATGTAATTTGTTTTTTGTATAAAAAGCTTTAATATTAATCGATTTAGATGAGGTTTATTCCAAGTACAATATCCTTGTGAAATTAACAATATATATATATATATATATATATATATATATATATATATATATATATATATATATATATATATATATATATATATTATATATATATATATATATATATATATATATATATATATATATATATATATATATATATATATATATATATATATATATATATATATATATATATATATATATATATATATATATATATATATATATATATATATATATATATATATATATATATATATATATATATATATATATATATATATATATATATATATATATATATATATATATATATATATATATATATATATATATATATATATATATATATATATATATATATATATATATATATATATATATATATATATATATATATATATATATATATATATATATATATATATATATATATATATATATATATATATATATATATATATATATATATATATATATATATATATATATATATATATATATATATATATATATATAGCCTTTACTACTGCATTTCAAAATACATAATGTTACTTTTGGCTGAATAAACCATTCACTTTATAATATATTTATTATACATTACGCATAAAACTTTATATTCGTACCGGAAATTTTTACAATTCGACCTTGTACGTAGAGCTCGCAGTATGATAAACGGGCAACAAGAGCGTGTCTATCTAATATCTATATACATACTATATATATTTTTATTTTCTTTTAATTTTTTTTTAATACTAAAACTAGAATTTCACTAAATAATTATTTTTTTGAGGCCATCATGGTGAAATAATTATTTTATATATTTTTAACTCTGGTAACAAATTATACCAAAGTAACTTTAATTTGGCCACTCAACTTACTGAGTCTCGAATTCAGACAGAAGTTGGAGAGTAGAGAGTCTAGACACTTGGTTCTTTTCGTCCTTTTGTCTTTTTTGTACTTCAAGATGGTAGATTTTTTCGCAATCGCGTAAATACAACATAATAATCGTCAATATTGTGAAATAAGTATTTAAGATACGACCTTACCTTTTCTCTTGTTTATTTAATTTATAAGGAATAAAAGCAAGAACTTAACGTAACGTAAAAAAAATAGGACTGTTATTTATAGTTCACATATAAACATATAGAATTTCGATTACTTACGCACGTGGTGTTTTTGTCAACTTTTTGCCGTGTCAGTCGATTGATGTATTGTTGCTTGTTAGTTGAGTTGGCGTGCTAAATATTTACGGGGGCACACCTGAATCAATACCTGCTATATAATACAGCCATGTGTTGACTTCTATGTATGTAATGTACGTATGCACGTATATAGTGTTATTATCTAGTAATGTTACGTTTCAATGAAATCATAGAGCTTCTGTTAGGAAACTGTTATCACGTAAATAAAAAAAATTCGCTTGAGAACCGTCGTGGCCCAGAGGCACAGCATCTGCCTGTAAACGCTACAGTTTGCGGGTTCGATTTCCCTTCGGGAAGGATGAGTCGTGTTCATTTCGTAAAACGGCAAAAAGCACGACGTTGAGTTCTGCTACTCAACATACAATATCTCGAATAGTGAAAAGCGGGGAATGAGGGATTCTTACACTAAAGTCCCTCTACCTAGCTTGCTATGTGCAGGATACAGCATGAGAGAAAAGATAAGAGAGCTTTGAAAGTGTTTATTAGGTGCTTTAAGTCCTCCTATGATAGGTATTTATTTATGTCATTTTGATAAGTCATAGACAATAGATTAGGCGAAAGTGGTATGGAAACTAAACTTATATAATAAAATTAGTTCTAACTAACAATAAATATAAAAAAATAATGTCAAGATTATAGTTCATTATGGTTAATACTAATTCTATATATTATGTATTAACATTAATATATAGAGGACCGTCGTGGCGCAGAGGCATCCATTTTCTTCGCTCTGGCAAACTAGGCAAAGCGCGGCGTTGAGTTCCGCCACTCAACACGCAATGCCTCAAAAACGGCGGAAAGCGGGGACGGAGAAAGCAGGGGCTAAGCAACGGAGTGTCTTAACACTAGGTTCCCACGGTCCCTGCAGTTCCCTCTGCCTACCCTGCCTTGTGCGGGATAAAGCGTGAAGCTAAAAAAAATAAAAAAAAAATATTTATGATAAGAGCATAGAGTATAACTTAAATCCAAGTTTGGATTATGTTTCAAATAAAAAAATAAATAATTAATAATAATGGTAAGAAACGTTTTTTTTTGTCATGTTAGGATTATGACGATGCAATGGGTGTTTTTTTGAACATATTCAGAATAGAGATGGCAGGGCAGATGTTTCTTTGAAACCACATTGTACACGGGAGACTATTGATACTTTTGTAATATGTTTATTTATTTTTTTGTATTAAATTCTTTGCAGCATCATTCTCAGACTTGTAATAATAATATCCAACAGTTGTAATTTTTACTTGATAAAAAACCAGGTAAGAATTATAATTTTTTGTGGTATGAGAAGTAGTGAGAGACCTGTTTATGAATGTTTTTAAGGATGCAGCATCGGTCGATGACCCTGGAGGAAGGTTGAGTAAAAGGCATGAGGATCGCTCGGAGAGTATGTGTAATGTTAATCACAATCACAGTAGAAAATGTATGCAGGGCTACCAATAAGTCCGGTTAGGGCGGCCTAAAGATAATATATTTTTTTTCATGATTTATCTTCAGCTATGTGTAAACGCGACGGTTTGTGAGTTCGATTCCCACTCGGGGGAGGTGGATTTTGCCATTTCCGTTTTCTTCGCCTGGCAACTAGGCAAAGCGCGGCGTTGAGTTCCGTCATTCAAAACGCAATACCTCAAAAAAAACGGAAAAAAGAAAACCATATAGTAGTATCTGTATAGTAGTAAAATATAAGTATAAGTACAGAGTAAAGAGGCACAGAGGCAAAAAAAACAACAACCTATACATTCTTTAAGGCCGTGAGTTATGGACGTCATGGAAAGTAAGGATAACTGACATCAGATCTCCGTTTTCTAAACACTAAGAAATGTCGTACAAATTATTACAAGATCTTTAGAATTGCTCATTCAAATATGCATAGTTAAATACTATAGAGACAGTTGCGTTAATTAATATTATAACGGTAATTCAACAGTTTATCAGTTCGAAGTCAAGGTTAGAAACAAGCCATACATGTAATCGACCACGTGCTCCCTTTATGTAAACTGAAATATAGTATACGTTGGTAGTTTTAATACTATTTATTTTTTGTACGTATTTGTATTTTGAGGTAGGCAAAATTTAATGAATATCACTTGGATTTTACTTTGAAACCTAACGAAGTCATTTTGTTAGTGGATTCCAAGCATCTCTCTAACTACGCTATGGAAAACATAGATAATTTTTCTTAAATATTAATTATAATATTTTTTATTAATATTAATTATTAACGAAAAGGCATTTGATTTCAAAAAAATTGTGCGTAGGCAGAGCCACATAAACACATTAAGTACTAGCTACCTCCAAATGATATATAGGCCATAGAAGTGTAGATATAAAAATAATGTAAACACTATAATTTAAAGCAAAATTAACTCGAGAAATAACTACATATTTATTTTTATTCTATGTTTTATTCAATATTAAAAATATTTATTTATTACGTAAAGAAAACATAAAAATTTTAACGCAGTGGGATTTGAACCTGCGCCTCTTTCAAACCGTGCAAGCTCTGACCGTTAAGCCATGTGTTCTTCATAGCCGAAATTCTTTTTCTATCGTAAGAGTACAAAAGGATGTGAGTTTTACAGCCTAGCCTGTAATATTACATAAGTACCATTATGTATAGTCTATGCATGGTGCGGGGCGTAATAGATACATATGTGAATATTAATTGCTTATTAATTAACGAAAGCTAGAATTATCACTTATATTATAGTTTCGTTTTTTTTTATTTTACTAAACCTTCACTATCTGTCTGTCTGTCACCACGCTATATCTCGTAAACCGTGATAGCTCGAAAGCTGAAATTTTCACAAAACACGTATTTCCGTTGCCGCTATAACAACAAATAAAAAAAATAAAAAAATAATAATAATAAATGGGGATCCCCATACAATAAACGTGTTTTTCTCGTATTTTTTTGCTTCACTATTAAAAAGGATAAAAAGGTAGACGCTTCAAACTTTCACAGAATATTTACTTGTATATTACCTTTTAAAATAACAATAAAGTAAATAGTAAATGGGGGCTCCCATACAACGAATGTAATTTTAAGAAATTTTTTGAAGTATACAAAAAAGAACAATATTTTGTAGGTCATGTCATACAAAATGAGTACAAAAAAAATACTACCGTTAATATAATTTATTTTTCTTTTTTAGTAATATTTTCTATAGTACCGCTCGCACTTAACCGATTCTACTAGCTTACATATTACAAACACTAACGTTTATTTAGAGTTCACTTAAATTAGTATACGACTTACTAGTATTATTCATTTTCCATTGTATTTATAATGTCATCGTAAATTCACACTAAACCGCAGCGCCTTATTGCGATAACAAAGGGTAACTAGGAGAAGGTCGTTGCGTGTATTTTTTTTATGTTCTCACACGATTCGAACATTACGTTACATTGATAACAAACATTTTGACTATTCCTTTGTAAAAATGCTTATAGCCATTGCGTGTAGTTATCAAGAAAAGGAAGCTTGAGTAGGGTTTTGTATTAACAAAAAATCATATTATGTTATAAAATGTTTTAAATGATGAGGTTCATCATTCAAAAGGCGGCGTTAAATTCCGCCCCTCAACACGCAATGCCTCGAATGGAGGAGGAAAGCAGGGACGGAGAGAGCATGGACTAAGCAACGGAGTGTCTTAACACTAGGTCCCTATGGCTCCTGCAGTTCCCTCTGCCTACCCTGCCACGTGCGAGATAAAACGTGAAGCTAACAAAAAAATAGTAGTATGAATAAAAATGAGATCTTCTAAGACAAAGCTCTGTGTGACGGATATTTCATATAAAATTAATAAATATTTCAATTGAGTACGTACAATACTCCCTACGCTCTGTTCAGGTCATGTGACGGCCTCTTGAATGAACTGTTTACTTCTTCTTCTTCTCTTTACTAATGGCGTTTCGAGCGTGCCAGTTGAGCACAATTCACTTCGCCAATGTCACGTTGAATGGAGAACACACAAAGGAGAATGTACGGTAAAAAAGAGATATCATTACACAGTTGGAGTATGCATGTTTAAAAGAGATCCAGTTTAAATCCTTCACCTATAACAAAATCACAGATATCTACAATATATACAGATAATAAATGGGGTTAGTAATAAACAATATATTTACATGGGTGTTAGCTTATACTCTAATATTGTTATATTTAATATATTTACACAAAAATTTACACAAAGGACTAAACACAAACATTAACAAACATTGAACATTAAGGGGGCGAGGGACTTTAAGAGGGAGGACATCATAAATGGGGCGAGCTAATTTGGGGCAAGAAAAAAGGATATGGGCAGGAGAACCGTCGTCTAGGCCACATTCACACAGTGAATGGTCCCTGATCCTTATCTTGGCCAGATGAATAGGTGTACATGCATGTCCAAGGCGTAAACGACAAATTGTTGAAATAACTTTCCGTTCTGCAAATTTTTGAGAGTAAAACCAAGGACGCTTTGGGATATCAGGTTGAAGAAATGCGTAATATTTTCCTTTCTGAGATTTTGACGTATCCCAGTATTTAGACCAGGACTTATCCAAATGAGTTCTTGCAAGAGACAACAGATCATGAGCCGAATTAACAAAATGTTCCAAAGTACCACACTGGACAGCTAATTTAGCACAAGAGTCTGCAGATTCGTTCCCACTAATTCCAGAATGGCCTGGGATCCAAACCAGAGTAATATCCAAACCCTTGAGGTGACATGAGTATAATTCTTCACGAATCCTTAAAACAATTGAAGATCTTAATTTACTTTGAAACGGGTTACCCTTTATAGCCATTAAGCAGCTTAGTGAGTCAGTAAAAATAACAGTTTGTTTAACGTTATGGGACTGTGAGAACAGGATTGCTTCTAATAAAGCAACAGCCTCACCTGTAAACACTGAGGACTCGGGGGGACATTTGAATTGTAAAATAATTTTGAATTTTGGAATCCAGCAAGCTGCACCAACACAGCCTTCTTTTGAAAGCTTTGAAGCATCAGTGTAGATGTGTAAGTAATTCAACCATTTTTCATTTACTGCCTCTAGAAATTTTGTGTTAGTGCCCGGATCACCCTTGGTCAAGCCAAGATCTGTGATGATATGTGGAGAATAAACCAATGCATTGTACGGTGTACAATACAAAGGATTAGATGGAAAACGTGACAGAGGATTTGGAAGATTAGTGAACTTAAGGAAGCTATTAAGCAGGTATGGTAAAGGCTTATTACGGGGTAATAGGCCAGCTAGCTCAGTTAGCTTAGACCACAGAGGATGGGACGAAAGCTGCAGCATTTTACCCACAAATCGGTCTGCAAGGAATTGTCTACGAATAGGCAAGGGGGGATCAACACATTCCACTTGAAGTGCGTTGGTAGGAGTAGACTTCATTGCTCCTAGGATAATGCGCAGGCATTTGTACTGAATACGATTAAGTTTTTCTGTGGCTACTTTGTTGAATGGGTCCAGAACAAATAAAGCATAATCAATATGACTACGGATAAGAGCACCGTACAGAAGCTTTTGAGTATAAGGGTGTGCACCCCACCACACACCAGATACAGCTCTTAAAGCGTTAATGCCTTTTTCGCATTTTTTACTGAGATATTCAGCGTGCGCAATTCCGTTCAGTCGTTTATCGAGTACTATGCCAAGAAATTTCGCAGTATCCGTTACCTGAATAGGAGTACCATCATACATTATATGAAAATTTGGAGTACTCCTCTTTTTAGAGAATACCACAACTTGGCACTTTGCAATGGATAGTGCAAGGCCATGATTAAACAACCACTGATCAAGATAGTGCAAAGCAGAATTTAAGCGAAAAGTTATGTCCTGTACAGAATTTGAGCTGTAATAAAGGACGATGTCATCAGCATATTGAAGGATTTTACAAAAATTGTTAACAGCTAATTCGAGGTCATGTGTATAAATGTTATATAACAGAGGACTAAGAGCGGAACCCTGAGGAAGACCTTTCCAGACGAGTCTGGAGGGTACAGTAAAAAGCGGGTGTTTAACAGATACCGTACGACCGGTTAGCAAATTACAAATGAAATGACTCATCCTCATCGGAATACTCAGCTGTTGCATTTTCTGCCTGAGCATCGGAAGATTGACATTATCATAAGCAGATGCAACATCTAGGAAAACACCTACCAAATACTCTCCTTTGGCAAAAGCTCGTCGAATGTCTGTAGTAAAAATACTGAGACTATCTACCGTACTAACCCCCTTTCTAAAGCCAAACTGAGAGGGAGCTAAGATATTTCTGCTTTCCATTATCCATTCTAATCGGTTTTTCAAAAGCCGTTCAGTAATTTTTGCTAATGTAGATGATAGCGCAATGGGTCTATAGGAATCCGGATCAGAAGGGCATTTTCCAGGCTTAAGGATAGGGATAACAAACTGGGATTTCCATGAACTGGGAATGTTGCCTGATTGAAATATAATATTAATCAAATTTAAAAAATAAAGTTTAGATTTTTCATTCAATTTTGTTATGAATGAATAAGGGACACCATCTTCGCCTGGACTAGTGTCTTTCAAATCCGTAAAGACGCTTTTGAGCTCTTCCAAAGAAAAGGGATCATCCATTTCCTCTGATGACTCAATCGGCAACTCAAAGGACAAATCAGAGGGCGGAACGAAAGGAGGAGCCAATTTGTCAGCAAAATCGTTAAGCCATTTAGACGGATTATTGGAATTAGGACTAGGGATACTGCTAAGAGATCGGCGAAACCTCTTAACATTTGTCCACACAACAGAGGAAGGAGTGCGAGGATTAAGGGATTCACAGAAATTAACCCACCCAACTCTTTTCTTCTTCCAAATAAGTTTCCTGAAATTAGCATCGCTTCGTTTAAAATCAATATAATTTTCCATTGTCATACAGGCTGCGTATGACACCTCAGCAGATGTTCGCCGATTGACAGAATCAGAGCATTCCTGATCCCACCAGGGATTGGAAGGCAGCCGATTCTGAATGGAATGTTTTTTGGGGATATGTAAGTCAGCTGCAGATAAAATGACAGAGACAAACCGATCATAGCAATGAATGACATTCTCATAATTAACAGAATCAGGAAGACTATCCAACATGCGATCCACAGAGTCAGCATACTCATTCCAGTTGGCTTTTTTTAAGTTAAATTTTAGAAGCGGGTAAGTATTAAGTGGGGTAGGAAGTCGATTATCAATCGACAAAAGAATTGGGAAATGATCACTACCAAAGGTGGAAGGAAGTACGGACCATGATAGTAAGGAAGCAAGAGAAGGAGATGATAAGGAAAGGTCAATAGCAGTCCTAGGATTCTGATTCGGATTAACCCTACGGGTCGGTGAACCATCATTGAGGATGCAGAGATCAACATCATCAATCATATCCACCAACGAAGGAGAGAATCCATCACAGTAATAACACCCCCACAAAGTGTGATGGGTGTTAAAATCACCCAGGACCAGCACAGGAAGAGGAAGCGAAGAAATAATAGACTTTAGCTCAAGGAAAAGGGAAGAGGAAGGATGAGGAATATAAACAGAAAGAAAGGAGATATTAAAGGCTCTCACAGCAACAGCATTAATCTGTTGACTGTGAGAAGGGAGAGGGATACGGGAATAAGGAGAGGAGTGCCGGATAAGGATGGCACTACCTCCATACCCATCATTCCTGTCCTCCCGTAGACAGGAGAAACCTGGCACCCTGAATCGGTCATCAGGCAACAGCCATGTCTCCGAGAGGGCAACAATAACAGGATTATATAGTGAAACAATATGAAGTAGTTCAGGCTTTTTAGGCCGAACACTTTTACTGTTACACTGGAGGAAGTTCAGTGGAGCCATTATTAAGGATCTTGAATATCTTGAGTAGGTTTTGGGCAACGTTGGACGGTAAGGGAAGTTCATCACAGGTTGAGATTATGCTTACAAGGGTTTCTGTAAGAGCAACTAACAGATCCTTGCGGGAATCAGTTGAATTATCAACACCCTGCCCGAGTGCACAACCATTGGGAAGGGAAGAGGAGCAATTACCAACTAGGGCTTGATGAGCTTGTCTATCAAATCCCTTTGCTAGAGGAGCGCGGGGACGGGGAGATTGCAAAACAGTTTTGCGATAGGACTTGGTGAAAGGAGTGGTATTAGATTTCCTTTGATGAGGGATAACGTTTGTGTATATAGGAGGGGAGAACAATTCCTTAGCAATATCTGCATAGGAACGTTGGACAGACGGGAAACGGGAGGCTGCTTCTATGTAGGAAATGCATTCCTGTGACATAACAACTTTTATTGACTGTTGCCTTGCAAACTCAGGACAATCCTTGTCAGTAGCAAAATGTTTACTACCACAATAGAGACAATTTGAGTTCTCTTTAGTTTTGTCACATGCATCACCTGTATGTGACTGGGAACACCTATAACATCTTGGCTGAGATCTACACTGAGATTTTACATGTCCAAAACGACAGCAATTAAGGCATTGGATTGTTGGGAATTTGTAGGGTTCAACAGGAAGAGAGGAATGATAGGAAAAGACCCTATCAGGCAACTCCTGACCACGGAAAGTAACTACAACCGACTGTGTCGGGATCCATGTAGTTACTCCCTCACTTACATTCTTTCTATTTAATCTCCTTGCTTTCAATACTAGTCCAGACCCAGAGGGAAACACCAAAGACTCAACTAGTTCATCCAGAGAAAAATCCACAGGAACATCCCTAATTATACCCATTCGAGTAATATTGAAAGTTGGAATAATCGCAACATATTTACATAATTTTAATACAGGATTATTTAAAAACAAATTCGCTGCAGTAGCAGAAGAGAACTGAACGCTGATCTTATTCCGACTAACATTCTTAACTCCATCATTAGTAATACCTGTAATCTTATTTCTGTGTAAGAACTGGCCGAATTTAATTGCTCTTATAGAAGTACCAGCTGCTGGGTCAGGTATTTCCCTCGACACGTACACAATGAAAGGGCCTTTATCGGAATCTATATAGGATTTCGGACTTTCAGTAAGGGACGGGTGAACATATAAATTTTGGATAGAAGGCGTCGCGGTATTGGGATCTATAATTGTCTTTTTTGCGCAAATTACATTATTAGAGGATGAAGCTTCCCCTTGTCTTTTACGTGTTCCTGAAGACTCGGAATTATTACCACCAGGATCAGGGGGATCAGGTGGAGGGTCAGGATCCATAATGAAAAAAAGTAACCTAAACTTACTTAAACTAGTCTAACCTAAATAAAACAACACAAATACTCACTACAAACAACCACCTTGTTAGAATGGAACCTTTTATAACACAAAACAATTTCCACTATAGTAAAATAGAAAGAAAAAACACTATCCTAATAAAAACTCTCACTAACACGTGTGTCAACCAAAACAAACGTCAGCGAAAAAAAAGGAACTGTTTACTCCACGCTTGTTTACTAATTACGATGGCAGGTACGACGTTACTAATTACGTCTTCAATTAGTCGGTCCTGGGGTCTAGGGGTCAATATGGGTAACGATTTCTTTCTTAATTATCATTGTGTGTATGTATGTATATATGTATGTATGTATGTATGTATGTATGTATGTGTGTGTGTACGTAGCGCTTGGCGCCATCATGGCGCAGTTCCAATCGGACAAAAAAGATGTTGACGATTATGGCTTTTATCTTTTTGTAATATTCTCGCAGTGGCATCATAAAACGGAGAGCAGTGTGATATGTTACTCTGTAATGTTATGTTCTAAATGTAATAAAGCTGTGCCTGTTTCCTATTAAAATTTTAGAAACACTTGAAAAACACTTGCTAACACTTGAAAACATTTGCACTTGCACTTGCTTGCTTGCAGTGAAATACACAAAACATAATGCGTAAAATTGTAGAAGGTTTAAATAAAATTGTGCAACGAAGTTAAAAAAAGTTCAGAAATAATTCACAGCGTTATCTACTTAGGCAAATTCAAGGAGAAATTCATAATATCTCTAATTATGAAACATTATGTATACAGAAAAATGTAAATTATTCACACATAGGGGTGCAGTTTAAGTTACTCACGTACACCAGTAAACGTAGATATTTTTTATTATAATATATTAAGAAGGTATTTCTTATCAAATAAAAAGAATAGAGTAACATTACATCTCATTACATTTCATTTTTTTAAAAACTTACTGTGGTCGTTTCTGGGTTCGATCCCCAGTCGGAGCAGATGAATTTTTCTATTTCCATTTTCTTCGGCGCGGCGTTGAGTTCCGCCACTCAACACACAATGCCTCGAAAAAGGCGGAAAGAGGGGACGGAGAAAGCAGGAACTAAACAACGGAGTGTCTTAACACTAGGTTCCCACGGTCCCTGCAGTTCCTTCTGCCTACCTTGTCATGTGCGGGATAAAGCATGAAGCTAAAAAAAACTATCAATAATTGAAATATAAACCTAAAACAGTTATCTTTTTAATTTTGTCTATGTATGTGTGTGCACAGAAATCTCAGAAACGACTTACTCGATTCATATACAGCTTTTACCATCGTATTACGATATTCTTGACTTTATTTACGATGTTTTGGATTAATTAATTGTAAATTAAAAAAGTATAACAATTTAAAAAATGTTACACAAAAAAATATTTATACAAATTATTGTTTCAATTGCGAACTGAATTTCAGGAATTAGTCTAGTACAATGTATATGCGATAGTACAAGACTAATTCCTGAAATTAGGTGACAATAACTCTTATGAATTACTTTATTGCCAAAAAGAGTAACATTTAAATAAATCTTTGTATATATAGATGTTTATTTTACAATTTGTCACGAAAATAAACAATGTTTACAATAATTATATTGATTGATAAATTGAAATTACTAAGTATTATGTATTATCTGTTCATACATTTAGCTACATTGTTGCACTATCTTAAATTACAATATATTTATCTGTCGTGTTTTGTAATCTATTTTAAATTACTAATTTTTAAAATTAATGACACTTTATTTTTTTTTATTTTAATGTTACTCATACGCATTGAGTTGTAAAGCCTTCGTGATTAACTTACTAAGGAATAGTAATGAAAATAAATCAAATTTTAAAATGTCAAAGTATCTTATTAGTCAGTCATCATCTAGTAAGTCAGTTTTGTGTAGTTTTATTTATCACATATTTAAGGATGATAGAGTTAACTTAAGGATTGTTTGTATTTTGTGCCAGAACGCTTGGGTGCGCTTTGTGTTCGAACCCAGTGATACCATAAACTCATCATATAACTTTCTTATTTATGCACCGATTTTCATTATTTTTTTTTATTATAGCATATAGCGCTTCACGCTTTATCCCGCACATAGTATGGTAGGCAAAGGGAAACAAGAACTGTGTGAGCCTAGTGTTAACACTTCGTTCCTTGCTTTCCGCCTTTTCGAGGCATTGGAACTCAACGCCACGCTTTGTCTAGTTGCCAGAAAGAAGAAAATGAAAATTAAAAACACAAACACAAACCGTCGCGTTTAGACGTTGCGCTTCTAAAAAAACCGCCTTCTACGCCTCGCAAAAATGTAGTCGTTAGAGTAACGGAATGAGTAAAGTAAGTGTCACTCAAAGACGCCAATTAATATATAAATGTAATTAACATTCGCATCAACAAGTACCCTTTGCATAAAAACGACAATGCTATTAATAACAATTACAATGTGGTGCACTGGGACTCACGGGAATACTTCTCTTTATCTTATATGACCTATATGTTGTATTGAATATAACATATAAAAACGCGTTTTGTAACGATATTATGTAACCATTTATATATAAATGTAAAGCCTAATAAACATAAGTAATAAATTATATTATAACACAATTTAATATACACTTACCACGTATCAACTAATGCGATATTACGCTTGCGTCACGTATATATGTACGTATACTTACTTACACGTGAAGTGGTTATAGTGAGTATAATTAATTTTGTGATTTGTTTTATTGTCATTTACCTTATAAATAGTTATGCGGATAAAACCTGCTGCGTTATTTATAAAATATTTTCTAGAAAACTTGTTTATTTAATCGCTCATAAGGGAAAGCGGTTTGGTATTTGCAGCTTACTACAGCCAAGTTACATTGAACATGACTTAATATAAAAAAGACTTGAAATGTTAAAAAATCTATTAATCGGGAAATACAGTGATGTAGTATACTTAAAGCACCTATATAAAATATATTTACAGCATAAAAAATGTAGTCCGAAGTTAATTTATTACTTTTAACCGATTTCTAAAGATTAAAACAAAATGGATTAGGGTCTCTAGGGTAGCATAGAGTCGCAGCGTCTGTTTGTAAATGCGACCATTTATGGGTTCTGTTTCCGTTATGTGACAATGGATTTTTTCATCTCCAATTTCTTCGCACTGACATCATCATCAGGCAAGCTCAGCGTTGAGTTCCGTCACGAAACTTGCAATATCTTAAACGGGTGGAAAGCAGAGAACGGAGTGTCGTAACACTATGTTCCTACAGTTCCTGCGGTTCCCTCTGCTTATCCTGCTATTTGCAGGTTACTAATAGAAAGATTAGGCTATAGATTTCTAAAAAAGACTATCACTGACAATTATTGTATAAAGTTCCAGGGAAAACTTTTTTTTAATGTGTTCCTCGTATTATCTGCTTTATATCCACGCTTTTGCTTAAAACTGAGGGTTATGTCTATGTTATTAATCAATATTTTGAACTAATACTAGAAAATTTAATGATGTTTTTAATAAAGTGAAAAATTAGGTAATCCATTACACAAGTAAAAAAAATTAAATGTATATTTTTTTTATAAAATTTTTAACGTAATTAAAGAAGTATATAAATATTTTCAGCAGCAGACAGAGCAGACAAAGAATTTACTAGTACCACTATGTATATGAATTATGAAATGAAAACTAAAACAGACTTAAAAAGAACTAAAAATGGTAAAATAAATTCATGTGTAAAATTTAAAAACTACAATCATTTCCAACTAAAAAACCAAATACAATTGTTTAGGACAGGTATCGTGACAGACAGGCATGTTAAACTGATAATAACGAATTGTGTTAGGCTCGAAGTATAAAATTATTTAAGAGTAGTGTTTATTTTTTTTTAGCTTCACGCTTTATCCCGCATATTGCAGGGTAGGCAGAGAGAACTGCAGGAACCATATGAACCTAGTGCGTTGCTTAATCCCTGCTTTCTCCGTCCCCACTTTTCGCCTTTTTCGAGGCATTGCGTGCTAAGTGGCGGAACTCAACGCCGCGCTTTACCTAGTTTCCAGAGCGAAGAAAATGGGAATAGAAAAGTCCATCTTCCCCGAGTGGGAATCGAACCCTCAAACCGTCGCGTTTACAGGTAGACGCTTACGCCTCTGCGCCACGACGGTCCTCAAGTGCTTATATATGTATAGTGTAGTGTTTATTTTAAGTCAAAATATTACTTTAATTGTAAAAGAAGACCAATAAGCAGGAAAAAATATTCATAGGTTGCCATAGATTTTTAACAGGTTAATTACTTCACTATATCTTGGCTTTCTTTAGATTACACCGACGTAATTATATTTTTAATAAGGTCATATTAGTAGAGGTCATAGGCGGACCCCATTGAGCCCAATAGTACCACTTAGGTTGCAATCATCGTAGGCGTAGCGTAGATAACTGCATAGCTTTGGCTGTGACTCATCCGTTAATACCTGCATTGTTTAATAATGTGTTCGCTGTTTAGCTCAGTGGCTGTATATAGATTGGTATATTAAGCCGGAGGTCGCGAAGTCGAATTAGATTAATTTTTACAAATAATTATTGTAAATAATAAACTCCAATATAGTGTATTTATTGCAATATGTTGATAATTTAGATTTTTTAAAGGAGTCTTTAATAGGGAAGAAGCCGTCCGTGAAACAAGTGAAAATGACATTATTATTTATTAAAAAGACAGAATTTTTATTATTTTTTCATGAGGACTTATCTATACTACAGTATTCTTTTAATACATATAGTAACATAAAAATGGTAGATGATTCAATCAAATACTTTAGGTATATTAATTTATTTTTACAATGGCTTCAACGCATCTAATAATTTCTATCGACTGAGTCAAGGACTTGTATCGGGAATTTTTGTAATACAATTGATCTCTTGGAATAATGAATAATGTATGCTTTTAAGTACTCTACGTTATAGACTCATAGACAGAACATTTATTTGTAAATAAAATGTTTTTATATAAATATTTTTCTTGTTATTTTAACGAGATATGTTTTATTCATTTCTCTAAATTAAATGTTTTAGGTCTTGCGTAATAATATATAAAATAATAATTGAGGACCGTCGTGGCGCAGAGGCGTAATAGTCTGCCTGTAAACGCGACAGTTTGAGGGTTCGATTCCCACTCGGAAGATGGATTTTCTATTTCCATTTTCTTCGCTCTGGAAAGGAGGCAAAGCGCGGCGTTGAGTTCCGCCACTCGACACGCAATGCCTCGAAAAGGCGGAAAGCGGGGACAGAGAAAGCAGAAACTGAGTAACGGAGTGTCTTAACACTAGGTTCCACGGTTCCCCCTGCCTATCCTGCAACGAGCGAGATAAAGCGTGCGTAATACCGTTTTGTGAATAATTCCTTATTAGATTTATTCTTGGGGGAACTGGCTTCCGAACCTGTGGGTAACTTTCCGTAGTACTTACATAACAGACACTTTTGTTTTAAGTGACGAAGCAAAAACATTTGTTATGATTTTTTTTAAATAAAGAATATATTTATATAGCAGGGACGGAGAAAGCAGGGACTAAGCAACGGAGTGTTTTAACACTAGGTTCCTATAGTTCCTGCAGTTCCTTCTGTCTACATTGACATGTGCGGGATAAAGCGTGAAGACATTATATTAATTAAATCAATATTTCTTTACTTCCAGCCCGGTCAGACTCTTGAGAAAGATACGGGTACGTTGATATTGCCATCTCCGAACGTTAAATTTGGTTGGATCAAAGGAGTGCTTATGCGATGTCTACTGAACATATGGGGTGTTATGCTGTTTTTGAGGCTCTCTTGGGTCGTCGGTCAAGCTGGAATAGGTAAGTTGAACTTCTCTAATCATATG
>JAZFAU010001140.1:0-21901 GCA_037178615.1 Dione vanillae
TCTCGAGCCATCGGCTAACCTTGCCTGCCTTGTTAACCCTGATATGTCTGGAATACAGTGGGTAGCTAAAATAACTTTTAAAAAATTTTTGAAACCACACGCTTAATAGAAATATTTACAACAGTTTGTCAATTTAGGAGCGGATACAAAATTCTTTTAAACAACGGTATAATTATTTCACAGCATTATATTTGGGTGTGAAGTTAATAATTTATTTACATGTGCTACGTGAATTTAAATTATAAATTATTGGGAAAATAGATTTATATATTATTATAATCCGTATTAACGTACAATTGGCATGTTTTGGCGCTGGCTTATATTGTTTATGATATATGAGGGTTTATTTAAATATCGATAAGCTAGGATGACGTTTGTGAAGTGATCACAATAGGGTTAGGGAAACCTGGCTGAGTTTGTTGTGGACTTTCCTCACCAGGCCGCGCTTGGAACCCTCGTAACTTTAGTTTTAAGTCGTGGAGTGGGTAGGTTTCAGAGGGGGCTCATTCAATATTTATTATCAAATTGGGCTCCTCTGACACTCCTCCGTTCGCTGTTTCTGACGTACACATGTGATCATCTTATTGATATGATTGTGGAAAAGTTATAAATAAATAAATAAATAAATAGATATCATTATTTGAACTATATATATATATATATATATATATATATATATATATATATATATATATATATATATATATATATATATATATATATATATATATATATAGTTCAAATAATGATATATATATATATATATATATATATATATATATATATATATATATATATATATTATATATATATATATATATATATATATATATATATATATATATATATATATATATATATATATATATATATATATATATATATATATATATATATATATATATATATATATATATATATATATATATATATATATATATATATATATATATATATATTATACTAAACAATTTACATTTTATAAGCTTACAATAATATTGATACTATTAAGAGAATGTACAAAAATTTGAACGTAGCGCGACTACAAACTATGCTTGTTCATTTTTAATTTATTTCCATAGTGAGGAATAAAAGTTAAAAATATTTTTAGATATTTCTTAATATTTTAACTTAACGACTTTTCTGCGTAAATATTTTATAATATTAATTGATATTTTCCTTTATAATGTTATCCAAATATCCCACCGTACCTTAGCTTCGTTCAATCCAAAAGTCTACCACTTTATAAAGTAATGAAGAAAATTGTAAAAGCCGTTCCAAAGGGTTGGTGTAACTGAAAATTGCGTATAAAAAACTTTGACAAACTTGTGAGAGCATCGAGGCACAGTGTTTCGGTCCAATACACCCGCGAATTCGTTAAAATTTTCGTCAAAGGACACTGGGCTTATAATTTCAATTTATTGTTATCGCATTCTACAACTCGTGCTCGCTTTACATCCGAAGCTTTATTGTTGTTTATTTCAGGTTTTAGATAATTGTTTGAAACGATTCTTAGAATTTTTAAACATAAGATTAATAAAAATTTATATAGTTTAAAAAAAAATCACGTCTAAAATATAGACTTTCAGGCATTAAGCCATAAATGTCGCTTAGTTCGTTAAAAATACTTTACGAAGGCACTGAAAAGGAACCTTTGTTTTAATAAGCAAGTTTATTAAAGATAAAATGGGAGCTAAAATTTTAATACCAAAAGTAATATCGCTGCTAATGCTTGTTCAAGGATTACCTCAGATATTAGATCAGTGTTTACAATATTTGTACTAAACTAAATAGTGGGATTTAACACAAACTAGTCTTAAACGTTAAGCTGTCAAATATTGCGATCTTTATTCTAGGTAGCGAGTTCGATTTTTCATTGTTCTTTAATATGAAATGTTTTTTTTTAACCCGATTTGATATACGAAATGGATTTGACAAAACACACATATTACAAAATTGAAACGAATCACTATTAATTTTACTGACCTGTAAATCAATAAACGTTACCGTGAAGCAATTTTGTACGCACGAGGGTGTTCTCATAATAACTGTCAGAAAAAAAGCGCATCAATTAGTTCCCTACGCCTACTTGTATTACAGTCGTCAGCGTATACTTCCGTCAGTCCAGTTATTGTGATCGGATTACTTTTAAAGACAAATAAAAAGGACATAACTAAATATAAAATAATATATTAAATGTTTTCAGTCGACGTGAGTGAAGTTGGCGTGTTCACGGTGAACCACTCATAAAGCGTATTGTTCTGAGATAGCTTCACCTCAGTATATGTCTCCATAAAAAGTTAATAACTGCGAGGTAAATCCTACCTCTTAAATACAATAACGTGGTAAAGTGGCTTTCAACTACACGAATATATGAACATTACTGAAAGTATGAAATAGTTGAGATCTTGCTTTATTGTCTTGAGGTTTTATAGAAATAAAGAAAATAAAATATTGTAATGTGCCATAATGTGCCAACGTAGCCACCTTCTATTCTTATTAAAAAATATTGTTAAATAGAGGTATATGACAGTACTTGGATCTATAGCTGTAATCAAGAGGGTCGTAGGTTCAATCTCATCTGAATTTAATGTATTTAAATATTTTTACTATCAAGTTTTCGTTATTGAACTCTGCTTTTTATGCAGTGAAAATTTGTTATACCACAGAGAAAGGATTTCACAATTATCGTGTTTACAGTCACTATATTATATGTTATGTCGCTGCGCCATCACGTTCTATCGATTTATAATTCAGTAAAAAAATCCTATTTTCTTACTGAAGAAAAAAGGCATTGTTTCCAGGAGTAGGTGCTGTTTAGAGAGCAGAGGTTGATGTCTAAAAAACGAAAAGCCGTTGAAAGAGTCGAACGAAACGAAGCGAGGGAATATAGCGTTTCAATGCAATAGCGCTCTAATACACTCAGTGAACCCTTAAAAATGAATGCCTGTATATTTTATCTGTTTATACTGATGGTCAAGTTTCTAGGTAATATTTTTAGTTATTTTATTAAGAGTTTTATAATATAAGCAATATTTTTTTATTTTTTTGTGTGTTGTTTTACCATCTTAACCACAAATAAGCTAAAGTTGGTCTTCATCTAATGAAGATCCAAAATGGGGAAATGAAAATAAATTAAATATTTTATTTCTCTATGTGGGACTCCTATAATTGTAGTAGAACGTTTTACAAATACTTACTTGGCATTTAAAACCCTTATCGACTTCCCAATTTGCAATGTTATCGCGGAAATGTTTTATAGATTCTTATATAGAAAATACAAGGAGCCTGAAAGTGGTTAACCTCACAGTTAATGGTTTTTATCCTTTTATTGGTCCAGCTCATTATATAAACCCCTTTTTTTAATTTCTCTTTAAATTTAAAAGATTAAGAGATGAGACTGTTCATAAATAATTTGTACATTGACGCATTTCTAATCAATAAACGCGCGAATTTTCAGTGAACTTTAATACATACATCTTAATATCTACTAATGATACAAGAATATTTCAATAAAAGATTATTAGAATTTCATCACCACTAGACCATGGAACTTGAAGTATTTCTTTTAAAGCGGAAAGAGCTGCGATGCGTGGTATTACAATTAAACTGTTTCGATCTGCAATATGTTCGGGTGTTTTATTTTTCATATAAAATTTTATTTGACAAAAAATACATAATATAAGAGCTTGTGGTTGTAAATATTGAATATAATTTATGTCATATAACTTTTAAAGTTAATAGATCTTAATTATAGCTAATAAACTAAGCTAATAAACTTTTAACGCAGTTATAGTGTATGAAATAAAAAAAATATCTTCCACAAAATTGAACCCATATTAATTAAAACAATAATACCTAACAACTGTTCCATGAAGCTATTACAGCAATTTTACAAAATTTAACCAAATATTTAAGCAAACCCCACAGGAGTGTGGTTAACCCGTAACTAGAGCAGTGTGACAGGTTAAGCTTTGTAGTACAGTAGTCTGTACGTGAGAAACGTAAAGCTACTTTTATTTGATATAACGAGGTCATCGTAGATCACCGGTTTAATTTGAACTACAGCTAGTGTTTCTATAGTAATTCATTAATTTTCTCTAATTTTAATTTTTTTTGTTTCATCTTTGCTACATAAAATATGACAAATATTATAAAGTTGATCAGATAAATTAAAAATATTCTTCGCTGTTAATTAATCTTGTATGTATTTCAGACGTAAATGAGAATTAGCACATAGCGACTCTAACACCCAATGAAATCCAGGATTAGGTCACTGGCTTACATTTCAAAGTGTTTCTACAACAGCTGCAATATGCTAACCTATACACCATAGGTGCAAAAGTCGATATGAATCTGCTATACAAGACGTTTTAGCCGCACCCTTCTCGCTATCGGGGCTTTTATTTAGACAATTGCCTTGTGAGTGAGACCTCTAGCCGATTTTGAAAAACAATTCTGTTTAAT
Organism: Dione vanillae; assembly: GCA_037178615.1. Lineage (NCBI taxonomy): Eukaryota > Metazoa > Arthropoda > Insecta > Lepidoptera > Nymphalidae > Dione > Dione vanillae. The sequence continues at coordinate 4,468 of JAZFAU010001140.1, forward strand.
TGAAACGACTACCACTGAAAATACGCTTGAAATGTGACGGACGATATTCTCTTGTGCTTTTACAATAGGTGAGAGAGCCGGTGTGATTTTTCAGTAATACCTCTTCATAGTTAGGCTTATTCTACAAAATATATTTATATAATAAGTATGTCAAACAGATTAAAAAAAATAACAAGTTAATTTGTTTGAAACATCCAACTAATATAATGGATATTAATATCGATATAATCGATTTGATTACGACTCGTTTCCTATATTTAATATTTAAACGAAGTTGCTAATTGTTATTTTACATTGCGATATTTTTATATGCTAAAACTGCTTCTCTACGCTGATTTACTTTTCGTTTAATATGTAACCACAAGGTTGACTGAAATATAATAAATACAATAAAGCAATTTAGAATACATATAGTTTTTAAATTTTTACATCATTTTGAAAATTATGAAAAAGCCAATCTTGAAGCATTTATAACCAGAGGACATAACATTAAAATTTGAAATTGTAAAATTTGTATCTCCAAGAATTTATTCGTTAAAAAGATTAAATTCAAGCTTTCGTTCCAACCGCTCCAAGATTTTTATATTGTATTTTATTTAAAATATTTTCTTATTTATTATTTTATTCGAGCTTTTTAAACATTTACTCCATACTTCTATAATATACAAATAATATTATAAACTGAACAATATTTTCTCAATCAAAGAACCTAGTTAATATGAGAAATATTATGTTAAAAACTATAACAATGTTATCTCGGGAACTAAGAAAATATAGTATATAACAAAACAAACGTTGGTTAATATTCTTGGTCACGGATTAATTCTATGGTAAAGTTATTTGATTATCCATTTTTTTAAGAATTTAATAAAATAGCGTCAAGGTGCAGAGCGTCTGCCTGTAAACGTGACGATTTGTGGGTTCAATACCCACTCAGGGAAGGAGATCTGGCAATGAGGCCAAGCGAGGGGGAGGGGGGGCGTTGTGTTCCGCCACTCAATACGCAATGCCTCAAGAAGGTGGCAAGCCGGAAACGTAGTGTCTTAATATTAGGTTCCCTATGATTTCTCCTGTTCCCTGTGCCTACTCTGCCATGTAATATACAGCGTGAAACAATAAAAATGATATTCTACTTGAATATAGAAAAAATACTTAAAGAAAACATATAAAAATTTGAACGCAGCGGGACTCGAACCCGCGCCCTCCTGCGAACCGTGCAGGCTCTATCACCACTGAGCCATGCCTTCTACATCACACCGCGTCGAAATTTTTATATGCTTTTTATACAACTTATATCGTTGTTAGCATCTCTGTAGGGATTTTTAAGTATTTCTTTAAGTATTTTATTTATTTTTCTTTAACTATTTTTCCTATCCTCAGTGTGGATTAACACTTTAAAAATCATAAAAATATTTAACAAAAATAGCATTCCCTCTCGCCAAACGATTGTTCTTTGTAATGGTCTTTGGGTAGCGGAAATTTGTAAAAATCTCCCTACAAAGATGCTAACAACGATTGAAGTTGTATAAAAGCACATTAAATTTTAACGTGGTGTGATGTAGAACGCATGGCTCAGTGGTTAGAGCGCCTGCACGGTTCGCAGGAGGGCGCGAGTTCGAGTCCCGCTGCATTCAATTTTTTATATGTTTTCTTTAAGTATTTTTTCTACCCTCAGTGTGGATTAACACTTTAAAAATCTTAAAAATATGATATTCTACTTTCTGAATTAAAAGCAACCGTCGTCAGAATCGGATACGTCGAAGATAATTACAAAACCGGGTGTAATTTTTTTATTACAGTGATTCTTGAAAGGGAATAATTATCCTTGTAGAAGCCATGCTCTTTCTAAATATAATCATTAAATTAAATTGTTATCAACTTTATGTAGGTCATAAAAGTGAACAGACGAAGTAAATATGTAATGTACATAAATATACTTTATCAGTTATTGTACACATTGCTTTACTTATTTTTTATAGAATTCACATACATTGTATAAGTTGTGTGGGATTAGTACCCTAATCACTTCACACGGACGCACCAATTTGCAGGCTTTAAGGCTTTATAAAATGACAGACCGTACGGTACAAGTAAGAATAAACTGGAAAACTGAAAACTGAAACTAAATTAGAGGACCGTCGTGGCGCAGAGGCGCAACGTCTGCCTGTAACGCGACGGTTTCTGGGTTCGATCCCCAGAAAAAATAATAACTTATTTATTTTTGGATTCCATGTAGAGTTTTCAGTTGACTGACTAAGCAAGGTTCAATCCCAAACAGAAGAGATCATTTACCTTTATCATAACGTATCTGTTAAAAATAAGTGATAAACAGTCTTAAACATTGTATTTAAATCCTGAAATCAATTTTTAAAAATCAGTTTCTAGGATATATTACTCTTTTCAGCTTTCTTTCTAAACGTGACGTTGATTCCCTCCGAACTGAAGTTTCTATATGCTTACTCTACTACGTGGGGAATGGGATGTGTGAATATTTGATTGCATCTAAAAGTCGCAGTCCACACAGAAGAAAGAAAAATATTAATATAAAAATATATAGAAATTAAAAAAACACACTACTTAAAATTTTGTTTTTTTTAAGTATACAGTTCGTAGCAAAACACCTATAGCCATATATATTCTTAATAACAAGTATATTCTTAATTTCACCACAATAACTTACAACTAATTAACAGCACAACAACACGCCGCGCCACTTCGTTAATTCACTTACAATAACTGGGTCACGAAATCGAGTTTAAGTGTATAATAAGATATTCTTGTAGCAACCTGAAGAGATACTCGCAGCTGGTTGAATAACATCGGGAAATTGAGTTAGACGATCGTGGTGCCTTAGTACTGTCATTATATATTGCATTTGTCTAAGTAAAGACTACTGTTGCGCAGTCGAACTGTCGAGTCGCAGTCGAGCTGTAAAGTGGGTGATGGTTCAAAATATCGTTCATCAAAATAATATTCATCAGGTAGGAAAATCGGTAAAAATGTTTTAAGAATTAAATGAAGCTAAAAAATTTTTGTGGTAAGAAAATTCTGCTCTGTTATGTTCTACGGTAACGGCGTTCCGAGCGTGCCAAAAAAATTCTTCAGCGAGCATAATACTAGCTATATATAATTACAGAACATGTAATATTTTAATTTATCTCTACAACTTCTATTTTCCAAATAAATATAAAAATTTGAGTATAATTTAATTTGCAACGCTTGTCGCGGAATATCTTAAAGGGTGGAAACTGAGAACGGATTGTCATAACACTAGGTTGCAATGTGCTGGATGCAATGTAAAGCTAACGTTAACCGATTTATAACACACTTAGCAGACATATTTCACAACAGTTTGTCAATTTAGAGCCATTTCAAAATTCGTTTTAAACAACGGTATAATTTATTTCACAGTATTATATTTGGGTGGGAAGTTAATAATTCATTTACATGTGCTACGTGAATTTAAATTAGAAATTAGTGGAAAAATAGATTTTTTTATAATAAAATACGCATTTACGTTTAATTGGCATATTTTAGTGCTGGCTTTTATTGCTTATGATATATGAGGTTTATTGAAATATTGATATCAATATTTGAGTATAAACATATTCATATATTGAATATATATGTAAATAATTCTTAAAGTTAAATGATATATAGTTATTCTTTAAGAATAAAATTAAATAATTTACTAATCTTATATGTGTAGAATTTTTTGATACTAAGAAGAAAATGTATAAAAATTTGAACGTAGCGCGACTTCAAACTACGCCTGTTCATTTTTACTTTATTTCCATAGTGAGGAATAAAATTTTAAAATATTTTTAGATATTTCTTATTCAACTCAATGACTTATGTAAGTAAACTATTTATTACGCTCTCTTTTGTAATACTATTCAAAGATCCTACCATACCTTAGATTCGTTCAAATCAAAATTCCACCACTTTATAAAGTAATGAAGAAAATTGTAACAGGCGTTCCAAAGGGTTTGTGTAACTGAAAATTGCGTATAAAGAACTTTGACAAACTTGTGAGAGCATCGAGGCACAGTGTTTCGGTCCAATACACCCGCGAATTCGCTAAAAAGTTCCTTAAAGGGAAACATTGAGCTTATAATTTCAATTTATTGTTATTACATTTAACTCGTGCTCGCTTTACTTTCGAAGTTTTATTGTTGTTGATCTAAGACGTTTTATAATTAGAATGTTTAAACATAAGACTAAATATTGTTTTATATATAAAAAAAAATAAAAAAATTATATACTAAAGATAATACAATTTGACATAAAGAGAACGTGATAATTAATCATTTTTCTCTAGAATAAGAGGAGAATAGTAAAATGCAGTTCCACGCTGTATTTCGCGTGTACCAGAATTACCAAAAACACGGAGTGAAACTATAGACATATTATTAAGGTACACTGCTTCCTGCTTAAAAATTTTAAAGAAAAATCACGTCAAAAATATAGATTTTTAGGCATTAAGCCTTTGTCGCTAAATGTCTAAAAATCTGTCTATCGCTTAGTTCGTTAAAAATTCTTTACGAACTCACTGAAAAGTAACCACTGTTTTAATAAGCACCTTTATTAAAGATAAAATGAAAGCTAAAATTTTAATACAAAAAGTAATATCGCTGTTAATTCGTGTTCAAGGATTACCTCAGATATTAGATCAGTGTTTACAATATTTGTACTAAACTAAATAGTGGGATTTATTACAGACTAGTCTTAAAGGTTAAGCTGGTAAAAATTGCGTTCTTTATTGGAGGTAGCGAGTTCGATTTTTCATTGTACTTTAATATGAGAGTTTATATTTTAATTTAATTTCGCATACGAAAAGGATTTAGGGAAACACACATAGTACAAAATTTAAAAGAATTGTTATTAATTTTACTTAATTTTAAATCATTATATAATATTACAGTGAAGCAATTATGGCGCTTCGTTGTTATGTAATATGCGGATGTTTTCATCTTAATGCAAAATATATGTTAAATGCAATACAAAATAACTGTCAGAATACAAGTGAGTCAATTAGTCTCTTACTCTTATTTGTATTATACTCCAGCCTGCGTCGGATTTCTTTTTTTTTATTTACGCTTCATCCCGTATATGTGAGGTAAGCAGAGAAAACGTCGTGTTAACACACTCTGATGCTTAGTCCCTGCTTTCTCCATCCTTGCTTTCCGCCTTTTCCGAGACATTGCATGTTGAGTGACCAAACTCAACGCCGCGCTTTGCCTAGTTTCTAGAGCGACGAAATTGGAAATAGAAAAATCCATCTTCCTCGAGTGGGAATTCAACCCTCAAACTGTCGCAATTACAGGTAGACTCTGCGACACGATGGTCCGCGAGATTCCTTTGAAAACAAATAAAAAGGACAGATAAAAAAATATTAAAATATGTTTATTTTTTTAGTCAACGTGAGTGAAATTGGCTTGTTTACGGTGAACCACTCTCAAAGCGTATTATTCTGAGATAACTTCACTTCAGTATAAGTCGCCATAAAAAGTTAATACCTGCGAGGTAAATCCTACCTCTTAAATATAATAACGTGGTAAAGTGGCTTTCAACTACACGAATATATGAACATTACTGAAAGTATGAAATAGTTGAGGCCTTGCTTTTTTTACCCTGAGGTTTTATAGGAATAAAGAAAATAAATATATTATATTACGCCATAATGTGCCAACGTAACCATCGTTTATTCTTATTTAGCAATATAAAAAGTATATTGTTAAATAAGACTAAAATATTACAGTACTTGGAACTATAGCTTTAATCAAGAGGATTGTGGATTCAATCTCATCTGACGTGAATGTATTTAAATACTTTAACTTTCAAGTTTTCGTTATTGAACGCTGCATTTTGTTTAGTGAAAATTTGTCATATCACAGAGTGAGGATCTCACAACTATCGTATTTACAGTCACTATATTATACGTTGTACCAATGCGCCATCACGCACTGTCGATTTATATTTCAGTATAAATATCTTATATTATTACTGAATTAAAAAAAATAAAAAAGCCATTGTTTCTAGGACTAGGTGCTATTTAGGGAGCAGAGGTTGATGTCTAAAAAACGAAAAGTTATTGAAAGAGTCGAACGAAACATTTGTTTATTCTTATGGCCAAGTTTCTACTTCATATTTTATTTTTTACTAAGAATTTCTTTACTTAAGCTAGGCTATATTTATATATGTATTACATATATTTTTATATATGTTATTTCACCACCAGCTTATCATCTTAACCACGAAGAGGCTAAAGTTATACTTCATCTAATGAAGATCCAAAATGGAGAAATGAAAATAATTTAAACATATTACTCCTATACGTGGGAATTCTTTAATTGTAAGTAGAACATTTTACAACTACTTACTAGGGATCTAAAACCCTTATCGACTTCCCAATCTGCAATGTTAAGGCGGAAATGTTTTGTGAAGTCTTAAATAGAAAATACCCGGAACCTGTAAACGGTTAACCTCACAGTTAATGGTCTTTTACCCTTTTATTAGTCTAGCTATATATATAAATTCTTTTTCTTCATTTTTTATTCATTTGTAATTTCGAAGATGAAGAGAAAAGTCTGTCCATGATGAAATAATTATTGAGACAACATTTTTTGAAGACACTGAATTTTTCTTAGCTTTTGATAAGAAGCTTTTTGAAAACGTCAAATAGCTTAATAAATTAACTTTTCTATATAACTAATGTAACTTTGTATTTTTTAATATTTTTATGAGTTTTTAAGTGTTAATCCACTCTCCACCAAATCAGAATCCTCTGTTCTTAAAAGAAGAACTAATTCAGGTACGTTTGTTAAGTAACACTTAGAAGATTAGGTATAAGATAAATATCCGTTGTAAATCTCCTCGCGGCCAATTTCCAGTTAAATTGTGTATTTGATTGTGCTGTGGTCATTATTTGCTGAATCCAACTTCGATTAACCAAGAACGAGATGGATGCACAATTATAAGGTGATAGCGTTTAGATATTAATTGGATATGAAGGTAGATTAATCTGTTTAGTAAGATATAAAAATGACTTTAACAAGAAATAATGAGAAATGTTGGGGTTAAACAAATAGTAGTATGCTTAATAAATAGAATCGGTTAAGTGTAAGTAGTACTCACGTACCGATAGTTCTGTACTAATTTTATGTAAGAGTAGGAGGAGGTATAGAACCTTAAGAATCAAACAATTCAGGAAAAGAATTTCAACTTCCATATAAACACTATTAAATATACGGCAATACAACTTAAATGGATAATAAAGTTTCAACTCCAGGCTATTTGTCTTCACTTAGACTTATACTATGACTATAACGGACGCGTGATAAATAAGGATATTTCAAACAGTATAATAAAGTAAATTAGTGTTTCAATATACAGCTACAATATAAACCATTAAGATATCGTTGCGGTTAGGGTTAGGGTAATCAAAGGGACGCGTCTGGTATCGATCGCTTTGCCATTTATAGACTGAACCCTAAAATGTGTTCGTTTACATTAGACTTTGTATTTGAATGAGTCATTTAGATGTTTTTTGATACATTTTGTTAACTTAACATCATTATTTGTACCCATATGTCCATACATAAACTATATAGTAAAGCTTTTGCGATCGCGTTTTAAGTGGCGGTGCTCAACGCTTGATCTTGTCTTACCAGAGCATGATAATAACCATGCATTCTTACAAATCAAACTGATATATAATAAAATCTTTTTAAATTTAATTCATTTAAGAAAAAAAATACAAAGTTACATTAGTTATATAGAATAGTTAATTTATTAAGCTATTTGACGTTTTCAAAAAGCTTCTTATCAAAAGCTAAGAAAAATTCAGTGTCTTCAAAAAATATTGTCTCAATAATTATTTCATCATGGACAGCCTTTTCTCTTGATCTTCGAAATTACAAATGAATAAAAAATGAAGAAAAAGAATTTATATATATAGCTAGAATAATAAAAGGGTAAAAGACCATTAACTGTGAGGTCAACCGTTTACAGGTTCCGGGTATTTTCTATTTAAGACTTCACAAAACATTTCCGCCCTAACATTGCAGATTTGGAAGTCGATAAGGGTTTTAGATCCCTAGTAAGTAGTTGTAAAACGTTCTACTTACAATTAAAGAATTCCCACGTATAGGAATAATATGTTTAAATTATTTTCATTTTTCCATTTTGGATCTTCATTAGATGAAGTATAACTTTAGCCTCTTCGTGGTTAAGATGATAAGTTGATTGTGAAACAACATACATAAAAATATATGTTCATATATAAATATAGCCTAGCTTAAGTAACGAAATTCTTAGTAAAAAAATAATAAATGAAATAGAAACTCGACTATCAGAATAAACAAATGAATTATACAGGCATTCATTTTTAAGGGTTCGTTTCGTTCGACTCTTTCAACAACTTTTCGTTTTTTAGACATCAACCTCTGCTCCCTAAATAGCACCTAGTCCTAGAAACAATGGCTTTTTTAATTTTTTTTAATTCAGTAATAATATAAGATATTTATACTGAATTATAAATCGACAGTGCGTGATGGCGCATTGGTACAACGTATAATGTATTGACTGTAAATACGATAGTTGTGAGATCCTCAGTCTGTGATATGACAAATTTTCACTAAACAAAATGCAGCGTTCAGTAACGAAAACTTGAAAGTTAAAGTATTTAAATACATTCACGTCAGATGAGATTGAACCCACAATCCTCTTGATTAAAGCTATAGTTCCAAGTATTGTAATATTTTAGTCTTATTTAACAATATACTTTTTATATTGCTAAATAAGAATAAACGAAGCTGACACTTAAAAACTCATAAAAATATAAAAAAAATAACCAACATTAAACAAAAAAACAATTCATTTATTGTTAAGGGTTAGTTTCTTTTAATTTTAGTAAACTTAACATAAATATCTAGTGCTTATGCTTTGATTGTAAAGTAGGTGAATATATAAACAAATTTGGTTAGAGTTCTTCTCTATTGCCAGAGACCATGTGCCATCTGAAATTGTCATAAACTAAACATTTTAAAAACAATATTCACGTAACTCAACACAGTAGGTAATTCATCTGACGGGAGAGGTTCAATAAATTCAAATATTCAATATAAATTCAATACAGACTATTCAACTTCCTTCACCTAAATTTCACAATACAGGAAGGTATATTTCATTAAGAGATTATTAGAATGTCATCACCACTTATCATCATCATGGAACTTATAACTAACAAGTATTTGTTTTGAAGCGGGAAGAGCTGCGATGCGTGGCATTGCAATTAAGCTGTTACGATCTGCAATACGTTCTTATATTTTATTTCATATATAGAATTTTATTTCACAAAAAAATTTATAAAATATTGTGTAATATACTAAAATTATAACTTTGTAGTTTTGAGATCTAATAGTTTGATGTCATTTAACTTTTAATGCTAAAGCACAGTTTTAACACTTCTACATAGAATTAAATATATTAATCATATATATTTTTTATATTTTTTCAGCCTCGAACTATCGAAAATTCTTCTGTAAGGTAATTGTGTATGGATATTGTAATCTTTTTTGACAAATGTTTTTTTTTTTACTTTAAAGCGACAGAATTCGAAGACTATGAAAGACTCAAAAAAAATTATCTTCTAAATTGAACCCATAATTATCATTAAAATAACAGTACTTAATAACTGTTCCACTGAGCTATTTCAGCATTTTTACAAAATTTAACCGAATATTTAAGCAAACCCCACAGGAGTGTGGTTAACCCGTAACTAGAGCAGTGCGACAGGTTAACCTTTGTAGTACAGTAGTTTGTACGTGAGAGAAGTAAAGCTACTTCTTTATTTGACATAATAAGATCATTGTAACTGACTGTAAGGGCGATAGTTACCGGTTTGATTTTCACTCTAGCTAGTATTTCTGGAGTAATTATATTAATATTTTTGATTTAAAACTTTGCTTTAATGTCCTTGGTATATAATAAATAAATATTATAAAATCGATCAGATGAAGTAAAGATATTCTTCGATGTTCACGAATGTTTTAGGTATTTCTTATGTAAAAATGAAGTATAAGAATACATAACGACTCAAATAACCAATGAAATCCAGTTTTAGGCAACTGTGTTACGTTTCAAAGTATTGCTACGACAGCTGTAATGGGGCTGTATAAGTGCAAAAGTCCTGTAACTTGTCTTGATAAGGCTTACTGTTTAATTCTACCGCTGAAAATGTGCGTGAAATATAGGGGACTATACTCTCTGGTGCTTTTACAGTCGGTGACATGTAAAGGAGAAAGCCTAAGTGATTTTTCACTGATTTCTCTGCAGTATAGTTAAGCTTTATTTATAAAATGTGTTCAGATCAAAAGTATTACTAATACATGTGAAATAATATGTCAATTTGCTTAAAACAACCAAATAACAGTATGGATTTTAAAGCGCAATTTACAATCGATTTGATAACGAGTCATTTCATATTTTTAATATTGAAACAAAGTTGCAAGTTGTTATATTCCAGTATGATGTTTTTATATGCTAAAATACTATCGATACTACTTTTTTCGTTTAATACGTAACCGTAAGATTGGCTAAGATAAAATGAAAAGCAAGTCTGGAAGCAATTATAACCAGAGAATATAATGTTAAAATTTTAAATTGTAAATTTTGTATCGCACAATATTCCTATTACAAGAATTTGATCGTTAACGAGATTAAATTGGAGCATTCCTTCCGACCGTTTCAAGATTTTTCTATTGTATTTTATTTAAAGCATTTTCTTATTTATTATTTTATTTGAATGACAATTCCTTTGTTATATATTGAAGTAACTACATCCTTACTTCTATAACAATATTTATAATAAATTTGAAAAGTAAATTTTGCTTGAAACTACTTAACTCAGGAACTAATAATTAAAAAGGAAAAGTATTTTTTGTATTACAAATTTTGATATCTCTTACTATGAAGATATGGTATATAATATATGCATGTAAAAGTTAGTTAAATTTATTTTTGTTTCTTAAATAAACAAAACGGCATTTTAGTGTATTCTCTACACTATCACATTTTTCATATTTCATTTTAGACTATGTATAACGGTCAAGCGGGACGGAGAAAGCAGGGACTAAGCAACAGAGTGTCTTAACACTAGGTTCCAATAGTTCCTGCAGTTCCTTCTGCCTACAAAAAAATAACGGTCAATTATATCAATTTACACTTTAAATATCTTTTTCCTGTTTCACACATTGTTCATATTCAAAATACTGGGCAAAAGATACAGCAGTAATACTTTTGTCACTTAGTTATGTCATACCGTGTGAAAAATCTATGCTTCTTATGCCACAGGGGGCGCCACCATCAAAAGTTGTTAACCAACCAGAAAAATGGCGGACACGTCGAAGATATAAGTACCTACATCCGGATAATTGTTTTAATATATAAATGTATAAAAGCGAATCATTTCTAGATATAATTATAAACAATTAAAAATAGAACTTTGAACAAAACAAAAAACTATGTTGATAAACTGTATTTTTATACTACTTTATACAAGTAGTATAAAAATACAGTTTATCACCTGTTGTAAGTAATATTTTACTTACTTGTATAGAATTCACATACATGGCTTAAGTTTGTTAGTTCTCTTATGTTTTATATAGGCTTAAAACCGTAAGCCTGGTTTTGTGGGATTAGGGGAACCTCACACGGACGCACCAATTTGCAGGCTTTAAGGCTTTATGAAATGACAGACCGTACGATACAAGGCGGAATAAACTGGAACACTGAAAACGATGAAGGAAGGGATAGATTACTTTAATGTCACAAAGTAATGATGCTTAAAAAATATTTTAAAGAAATATTATACATTTCTGCTTAAAATACAATTTATTCTAAGAAACAAATATTAGATAAAATTAAATTCTGGTAGGGTTGGCAATTGATTAATTAAATTAATTTAGTATGGGTGAGTATGGGTTCAATCCCTTTCCAGAAGAGACTATATGACTTTATTATAATTTATTTGTTAAAAATAAATGGTCATAGGGTCCCCCCTTATTATATATATATATATATATATATATATATATATATATATATATATGTATATATATATATATATATATATATATATATATATATATATATATATATATATATATATATATATATATATATATATATATATATATATATATATATATATATATATATATATATATATATATATATATATATATATATATATATATATATATATATATATATATATATATATATATATATATATATATATATATATATATATATATATATATATATATATATATATATACATATATATATATATATATACATATATATATATATATATATATATATATATATATATATATATATATATATATATATATATATATATATATATATATATATATATATATATATATATATATATATATATATACTAGCTGACCCGGCAGACTTCGTACTGCCTCATCGACAAATAAAAAACCAAATCTTTTGTATAAAATGATTTTAAAACAAACTAATCGAATCCGTATTTAATAACAAAGAATTTATTGAATAAAGCAGGAAGTTTTATTATTATTTTCGATACATCATGTTGCTTACTTAGAAAAAAGAGATTTCCTGAAATACTGGCTATTTATAAGGTTTAAATTTGATATTCACAGACAGTTAACTAATTTAAAGCTTTCTCATTAACTATATTTTTTGTTTTGCTTTGTGGTGTGTAAATAAACAAAGAAGACGGTTTTCCGACGCGCGAACACGGGACGTATTGTCCATGCGCGAAACAGGGAAATTCCAAGTTGATTCGATAAACTTCTAACGACTGTCCTTGCGATTTATTTATGGTCATCGCAAAGGCCAGACGTACTGGAAATTGTAAGCGTTTAAAATCGAATGGTAAGTCCGTTGGTATCATCGGTATCCGCGGGATCAAGACATCCTGTCGGAAAGGAAAATACAAATATCCTTTTATGATTGTCGCCTCAATGACGTTATTCATTAGTCTTTTCACAGCCAGTCTTGTTCCATTGCATAGCCGAGGTTGATTAATGTTACGCAGCATGATAACAACTGACCCTACTTTTAACTGCAAATTGTGAGGTGGTAATCCAGGCAATTCCAGTGAATTTAAAAACTCAGTGGGATATTTGATTACGTCATCCTGGTTCATTACGGTGTCGATATAAGTAGCTGGCAAAATTGTCATTCTTCCTACATTATTCACATTGCCATCAGCATTTATAACATCGCGGAGATGGATGTATTCCTCTGACCGTAGCCGTCGTTGGTTCAAACGGATGTATGTCAATCGTTCAGTCTCAATTTTGACATACATGTCTACTGCAAACTGATGGAAAAGTCGTTGACACATCAAAATATGATTTACTTCACCTTGACGGATCATGAATCTGTATGAATAGAAATTCATAGCACTAACTTTTTTGTTGGTTTCAGCACCTGCAATCAAAGATTATAAATGTTTACATTGTTACTTAGATAAATTGAATTTAAAAATGTTATTTAATCTTGTTCAATTCATTTACCTGTTACTTGATTTACCATTTTGATATTAAAATGGTATCCATCTTCCCCCTGCCAGAAGATCAAAGGATATTGTAGTGCATCATAACTCCTGTGTGTTTCAGATACACGTTTTAAATCACTATTCCGACGATGAAGCACAATATCTCTAGATTGTAAATTTTCTCCCACAATGACAACAGCCACTTCATCAATGGTAGGTGAATTGAACCTCCTTGTGTGTTCACCGGCAGGTGTTTTGTAAGCTCGAATAATAATATTATGGCTATCAGATGGCATCAGATCCAATGCTATTTTGAACATGTTTACTAAATTGTTATTCTGATGAAGATAAATTGTTATTCTGATGAAGAAACATTTGTAATTGTTGGACAATGGTTCTCTTCACTGTGGGATTGTGAGCACAACGATTATTAATTTCCGCATCTGAATTGCCCATAAAATAAACTTGTAAAAATTGATGATCTGCATCAGGTAGTGGTAACAGAGTTCCCAGTAAATGATAAATTTGTCCTTGTATCTGTAATTTTTAAAAATGTGTCCATTAATTATTTTCGATATATATATTTTAGTACAAACTTGAATAATATAAAAAAATATTCTTATATAATACCTTGAAAGTGGGCATAAAATTGTCTTGTATAATATGTGTAGCACCAAATGATGTCATCTGGAAACAGTTGTTATATTTCTGAATGTTGGTCAAGAAGTGTTTAGAATCATTTCCAATCCCAGAAACTAAAGAGCGTAAAGGATCTGGTGGTGGGACCAATTGTGGCAATTTTACTTTGCCTTCAGCACAACATAATCCAGTAGATTCACCTGTGTATTTTAACGCCTTACAATATTTACAAATTGTTTTCATTTCCCCAATTGTTACCGATTTGTCGGCACAATAATCAATTGCCGGATCATAGTGGAATGCAGCTCGTTCAAGAATCACTGGAGCTCTGCGTCTGCGGATTCGCCCAATTTCATTATGTCTAGCTTGCTTTTGATGTGTTTGATGCACGAACTCGTTGCATTCTAAGCCTATCTCACTAACACCTCGGCATCGTAAATTGTAATTAATCAAAGTGAGAAAATTTCCCGCTGATTTAGCAGTAAAGTGTCACTATCACAAAAAAAAAAGCACATTACTTCGAATGTCACTATCACAAAAGATCACGAAAGTAAAGAAAGTTCTCGCGCACGTATCCACAAAGATATATATAATATCGTAATACTTTTTTCCATGCTCTGAAATGCGACAGGATGGATTGACATATTAGTTGGTTGTCAAATCTAATGTCAAATATTATGATTGCAGTACAATGTATTTTGAGACTATGCAATTTTCTTCTGTTGAGTTTCAGAACGCGATATTTGATCATCCAACGCGCACGCGAATTTGAACTTTATGCAGCTGTAATAAATTACAAATTGACTCTCCATTTTATTTAGAAAACGTTTGTATGGGAAATAGAAAAATGCTGTTTTGAGGATTTTCCCGGCAATTATTCGAATTTTTCTCACCTTTTAAACCTTCCCTAGACCTCCACGAATAATTCAAGACCAAGATAAGATAAATCCGTTCAGCCGTTCTCGAGTTTTAGCGAGACTAACGAACAGCAATTCATTTTTATATATATAGATATATATATATATATATATATATATATATATATATATATATATATATATATATATATATATATATATATATATATATATATATATATATATATATATATATATATATATATATATATATATATATATATATATATAGAACTTTATTAATTCCTCAAAAGAAATACATACATTTCACTTACTGAGAAACTATATAAAATAAAACAATTATAAAAAGAAGCGTACAGAGTTAAAAAAGTAAAAATAAAGTAAAATATTACACGATAGAGGGTAGACAGAAAATGTGAACACAATATGTTTAATCATTAACTTCATAGATTAAAAAGTACCAGAAGTGGCATTGATGGATATTATCGATATGGGAGTCAAATTTATAATGTTGTAATATTTACCTCAGCCGGTATGCACGTGTTTATATGTATAAATGTTAGTAAGATTTATAGTGTACGTACATACAATTATTATTATTTTTATGTTATTTTTTATTTTATTTAACTATTTTTAGTATTTTATATTTCAATTTTATTTTTTTTTAATTAGAATAAATAAAGTTAAATTTTAATTTGTAAATATGTTATATTTTTTGTTTTAAGATATGACATTTGAGTAGTTTTTTGAAACTCAACATTGATTTAGTCTCCTTTATTTCCCTCGGTAAAGAGTTATATAGCTGAGCACCTTCAAATTCAATATTCTTTTTACCGTAATTTGTTCTAGATGGGCGTAATATTAGATTGTTAGCATTGCGTAATTTAATTTTTTGCACTTGTAATTTTTTAGTAAAACTACTAATATACATGTATAATATTTGTATGTTTGTTTTATATTCATAAATTTTGTGTCCGTGTAAATCTTTTGTGTTGATGTCCGAAAGCGGTAGTTAAATAATATTTTAATTAATTTATTTTGAGATATTTGTATCATATTTAAGTTCGAATTAGCTGCCGTTCCCCAAATTTCTATTAAGTAGTCAATATGCGGCTTAGTTAGAGAATTGTAAATGATATATTTTACCTTTCGCGGTAAACATTTCGTTATACTTCGGATAGCTCCTGTGAGGGAGATTAATTTTGATTTAATTGTTTGCAAGTGCGGTTTCCAATTCAGGTGATTATTTAAAGATAGACCCAAATATTTTTCATGCGTTTTTCTCTCAATAATTTCGTCGTTAATCATGAGTTGAAAGTTACTATCAATATTTTTGTTTTTCGCGGAAAATACAACATAACTTGTTTTTGAGATATTAATTGTTAGTAAGTTGTTTAAAAAACCAGTCATATATATATATATATATATATATATATATATATATATATATATATATATATATATATATATATATATATATATATATATATATATATATATATATATATATATATATATATATATATATATATATATATATATATATATATATATATATATATATATATATATATATATATATATATATATATATATATATATATATATATATATATATATATATATTATGTATATATATTAGATTACTTCAATTAAATACACTAAGTTTCAATCCAAACAGATGAAAAAAAGATATAAAATCTTCTACTTAAAATTTTTCACTTTTTTCGAAAATATACAGCATGTGGTAAAAAAATCATACACACACATGCATTTATTTATTCCTAACAACAACTTTCACCACAATAACTTACAACTAATTAACATCACAACAATACGCCGCGCCACTTCGTTAATTCACTTACAATAACTGGGTCACGAAATCGAATTTAAGTGTATAATAAGATATTCTTGTAGCAACCTGAAGAGATACTCGGAGCTGGTTGAATAACATCCGGAAATTGAGTTAGACGATCGTGATGCCTTAGTACTGTTATTATATAAGGTATTTGTGTAGATAAAACTATTGTTGCGCAGTGGAACTGGTACTTAAGTCGTGAGATGATGGTTCGATTGGAATGATAACCATTCTTTAGAAATTACTTTCTTCAGTTAGGAAAATCATGAGGTAATAAAGTGTTTTAAGAAATAAAGGAAGCTAATACTTTGACGTAATAGCAACAGATGTACTAAGATAGTTTAACTCGAACATACTACTAAAAAATATAATGAGCGAAATATTAAAAAACCGCGATATATATATATATATATATATATATATATATATATATATATATATATATATATATATATATATATATATATATATATATATATATATATATATATA